>DWDX01002915.1:0-14118 GCA_018245675.1 Agara michaeli | reverse complement strand
CATTGTACCCTAGCATTAGGTGCAATAATAAAGTTTAAATAAATAGATAAATGTCTGGTATCCATAATTGAAGTGATGTGGTCGCGGTGCAGGATCGCGATGCTGCTGAAGGGTGCGACGGGCGGCGGCGGACTGGCGCCCCCCTTCTTGGCGCTGGGGCTGGCCGAGGACGAGGCCATCCCCGACATCGACACGCACAATCTGCCCTCCGACGACGAAGGTGCATCTAAATTGTCTCATTACTTTCGCCCTCGCACGGAGAAAAAAATTATACTATAGAAGATCGATTTTTAATTTACAGGTTCAGGCAGCGAGGACAGACAGAGTATCATATCGTTGTCGCTAAGCGACGTGGACCCCGAGCCTCTCTCGGAGACCCCCTCCCCGTACTTAAGTCGTGAACTGTACCTCGGTTGCCTCAAACTGACTATAGAGAGGGTGAGGTTCCTTTTATTTATTTATTTACTTTCACATTTCAACACAACGTTACCATATAAATACAAGCTGTCCCGGCGAACTTCGTACAGCCTCACAATAGATAAATAGTTTACTTGCACCAATCTGAACCGATTTTAATCTTACTTGTCGGGACGCACGTCATATTATGTTTGACAGCTAATTAATTTTTGACACTGCCATGGTAGCGTAGTCTGTCGGATCCGATGTGAAACATTCTAGAATCAAGAACTACTTAAAAGTTAATTAAAAAAACCTTTCCCGTGGACCAAATTGTGAATCCAAACCGTTCTCGAGTCTCCTTGAACACGCACAAAAAATTTCATCAAAATCGGTCCCGTCGTTTAGGAGGAGTTCAGTGACATACACGCGCACACAAGAAATATATATATATTAAGATTTCTAAAATTAAGTATAATATAACATCACATAGGCCAAACCGAGTTAATGATGAAAGGATATTATGCCTATTATTTTGCTAGGTTTATTTAATAAGCTATTGTCTCATTTCAGACGAAAAAGGAAGAAGAACGAAGGAACATCCCTAACGTAGACAAGATCGGTTCGGATATATCTTCTTCGGAGGACGAGCTGCTAACCGGAGAAGAGCCTCGCCAGTCCCCCGCTCCGCTGGTCGACAATAAAGACCAAGACAATTTGGATGACGATCAGGTGAACTAGTTCTTTTATACGCAACAACAACATACCGTCACGCCAGGTCCCTAACGGGGTAGGCAGAAAGCACCGACTGGCAAATATCTCTGTCCTTGAAAACCTGCCGCGCTTCGTCTACATTCATCACTCTCTTCATGCATACACGCCGGTTTCGGAGACTCTTGACTCTTCTCAAAAGCTAGTTAACTATATAGGCGAGTGGAGCTCGATAGCTTCATGTCATGCTAATAGTAGTCGTTTTTCATAGATGTCGCTGTCTTCGCTGTCGTCCACGGAGGCGAAGATCGAGGAGCAGGTGCCGGCCGACGCGTACTACGCGCCGTACGCGCCCGCGCACCACCCGCCCTACTACCACGCCGTGTGGCCGCCCGCAGGTCGGCACGCCCTCTGCACGGCTGCACTCCGAACACGTTGCATTTCTTTGGCTACTTAACGGCGTTCAATTGCTGTGTCAATTGAACGGTGTACTGCATCAGTACAAGTTGAATTGTTTAGTGGTGTATACCCGTCCCTAAAATTTCCTATCCACTTGTTGATCCCCCTGCACACGTCATCGCTGGTTACTAGATTTCCATTGATTTTACGTGGAGATTGTCTCGCTATAAGAATACCTTTCGTAATTTCGACTCTGTTCTTACATACAAAGACAAAGACGTTTATTTGCACATATACATACATATAAAGATGTTACAAGTCAACTTGTTCAAGCCGTACTTTGCCTTTTACGGCGTACAAATTGAGGAAAACACACACATACAGTTTGGATGTAAATACGTTGTATGTTTTCAGCGGGCTTCCCCGGCGCGGCGTACCCGGGCGCTGACGTGCCGCTGGCCTACGGAGCGTTCGCGCCACCGTTGCTGCACGCCTACGCGCCCTACAGCCAGCCGCCGCCCACGCAGGTACCGCTCGCCCCCGCCCCCCCACCTCCGCCTCCCGTCTGCACGCCGCGCCCTCGCTAACCGAGCCTCCCGGTCCGCAGGAACTGGACAACCCGTACTATCCGACGATCAACAGCGTCATAGACCGGGTCACCACGGAGCTCAAACAGATACTGAAGAAGGACTTCAACAAGAAGATGATCGAGAGCACGGCGTTCAAGAGCTTCGAGATGTGGTGGGACGAGCAGAGCCGCAAGACGCGCCAGAACAAGCAGGCGCGCGAGGACGCCGGCCACCCGCTTCAGGTATACAGCACGACTAACGTAAACACGTGATATGTGAACAGAGTAAACATCACAAGTACTGCAGACGTAGGACTAGTTATATTAGTCCAAATAGCGTCGCGTAATTACTTTCATTACGCTATTTTTCTTATTACTTTTCTTCGTCTAAAATCTGATGTTCGTATTGAATGCCTACAATTACATCTATGGAAGAACTAGCTGCGCCCGCGACTTCGTACGTGTGGAATAGTGACTCTGAGCAGCATTTTAATTTTCTAGAATACCTTTATTACGGAACGCCGAGAGTAGTTATCTAATATTTGACACTGCGACGGTAGTGCAGTCTGTCGAATCCAATGTGAAACATTCTAAAATCAACGACTACTTAAAAATTAATTTAAAAAAAACATTTTCCCGTGGACCAAAATGTGAATCCAAACCGTTCTCGAGTCCCCTTGAATACGCACAAAAAATTTCATCAAAATCGGTCCCGTAGGAGGAGATCAGTGACGTACACACGCCCACAAGAAATATGTATATATTAAGATAGGAAATACAGACGCAATACTGTTATCTGTTTTTAGGATATTTCGAACAAGAAAGAAGAGGCTGTCGACTCTATAAAATCCATAATGGAGTCTCGAGACTTAGGATTGGACCTGGGCGGCTACGGTACGGGAATCGGACTAGGTCTGCGCGCGACGATACCCAAGATGCCCAGCTTCAGGAAGAAACGGAAAATACCCTCGCCCGTGCTCATGGACGAGGACTCCTCGAAGAGGCTGAGCGATCAGGTAATATAGAATTATCCCGAACTCTATAGAGAAGGCGAGACATGTAACAAACGACATATCATTCAAAGGAAATTTAGCTTAATTTCCGTAAATACCAAATTGTTCTCTGTTTTGTACAACAGGAGGAAATGGTTCAGAACTCGGACGAAGAAAAGGAGGTTCCCACTAGTCCTAGGAATAGGACGACCGGGTCCTATCTGTCCTCGGGCAGGCGGCGGACGTCGAGCAGCTCCTCGAGGTTTGTGAAACTCAAAGCGAGTGTTTCCTGTAAAACATAGAATGCTAAAAAAATCATTTGCAAATAGGAAGTTTCCCCAATTGTTTCACCGTAGCTTCCCAGGGACTGTAATTCTAGACCGATCACTGATGTTATGTAAATGTTATATGAATATTACGCGTAATTAGTACAATTTTTTAAATTTTGAAACGTTCTTCAACATATTTATGCGTGTAATATTATAGCACATCTACGTATATTATTTACATCATAACTAGCAACAACATAAGTTAACAGGAACGTTGATTTATTACTTGACCGTAAAAACAAATTTGAAAATAGCTTTCGAAAGATTCAAACTAATTACACTGACTTCGTATTGTAACATGGGCGTATAATATCGAGTGTATTTTTAATAACGATATTTAGAAGAAAAATGCGCTCGTAACGCACTGGTCGGTTGTAACTGGTCGGTTGTAACTGATCAGTTTTAACTGGTCGGTTGTAACTGGTCGGTTGTAACTGGTCGGTTGTAACTGGTCGGTTGTAATGAGATCATCACGCACGATGAAAATTAAAAACAATCATACAATCGCAGGTCGTCTTCGTCGTCGTCGTCGCGGTCGTCGTCGTCGTCGGGGTCGGAGCGCAAGGGGCCCGCGCCGCGGATCTACTCCGACACGGACGACTCGGACCTCGACGAAGCGGAGGTTAGCGATGGCTCCGATTCGACTGTCTCAAGTAGTGAAACTTCTTTGCGCGCACGAGGCTAAAATTCTCACGGATGCAACGGATTTAAATCGGTGTATATATAAAAAAATATAAACAGGATTTAGAAATTGGTTTTCCGAAGAAGTTTCACTTCTGACATGATGTGTACTTTGTACGGATGCATTTTTTTTTGTGGCCAATGCGTTGCTGGCGTTGAAACGGAGTCCTTTTAGCGCCTCTCTTAAAGAACTCCATGCCACAGCGCTCCAGGAATACATCTGAAGTAAGTTCATTCCGCATCTTGCACGTTCGTTCTTACCACGATCATGTGTTGACATAAATACGAAAATCACTCGTCGTTTATCATCAAAACTACATTTCACATGCAACACAGTAAATGTACTATGAAGACTAGTATTATAAAATGGCGATATTGAGTTTAACAGTCGATGAAGTTTCTGTTGTCATACTTTTATGAGCATTATATTTCTGTTAAAAGAGTCTTCACAAGTACTTAATATGGTAATTAATGTCTTTTCGAATGTTTGTTTTTTTACGTCAACAGTTTAAGGTGGTATCGAATAAGGAGAGGCTAAGAAGGGTATACTCGTCGTCAGACAGCGAGGAGGAGCAGAGTAGACGAGGTATGAATATATATCACTAAATTTATATCGTACAAAATGGAGATTGTCCGGCTCTCTCAATCTACACTTCCACGCTCACTCTTTTTAACAGTTGTTTTTGTAATTAGTAGATTAATATTTACGTGGTACATAAATGGTACTATACTCTTGGCTGTCTAAAAAAATAGCATTCGCCTTAAAAAGTGAAATAACACTCGATAAACTGAGCCGTGAACACCATAGTAAATGAAAACATTAATATCTCAATTCTTTACACAGAGAAAACTCCAATACCTGAAGTTGAGGCTTCAGACGACAGGCTTGGCTCCCCGATACTGTCGCCTGAAGAAGAGCCCCGGGACATCTTACTGGATCGAGTGTACTCCGATTCGGAAGAAGAAAGAGAGTATCAGGTAAACTCTAAGGCACATCTCACTCGCGAGCTGTTCTTTCTTTCCTAACAAATGCTATTTTAGTTAACAGTTATGAATTGAATATAGCATACAAGTTTATTTTATTTTGTACATACATATTACGTAATGGGACATATAGTAATGTTTATTGTGTTTTAATATGGAATGTTTCAGTCATCTCACTAACGACTGATATTTACAGGAAAGAAGAAAACGGAATACGGAATACATGGAACAGATCGAAAGGGAGTTCTTAGAGGAACAGAAACGGAACATGGAAATGGAGCTGCCGCAGCCTGACAAGCCTCCCGATGACAGGTGAGCATTTTTTTGTTTTCTATTAGAAAAGTAAACATTTTTGAAATTCGCCGATTTGTCGTAACAACTTCGTCGCTCAATTGTTGCTTTAGGTGGAACAAACGGACATTCTATGACAAAACGTAGCGATAAAAATAATTATCTTTTATTTTTTAATGTCAAATTTTTACCAATAACCCAAGACAATCTGTTGCGAGCCAATTAAGTCTAACTCTTCTTATACATGTGTATAATGAATATAAAACTGGGTTTTGACACATACAATATAAATTATATATTTAATTTAACACTGTTCACAGCAAACCGGACACAAACTCAGAGGAAGCTGTCATAAGTCCTGCGAAAAAGCACCTAAAATCACCAGAGAAGAGCAAAGCGGAGCTGGAGGAGGGCGAGATCACGTCCGAGGACGAGTCGTTGGACGTGCGGCGGCACAAGGACAAGAAACAGAAGAGGAAGCAGAAGAGAGACCGGCCGGTGTCGCTCAGCGACCACAGCTACACGGAGTCCGCGGTCAGCATCAACGGGCTCAAGGATTACAAGGAGGTCAGTATAATACGAGTTACAAGCTGCTCGAGACGTTACAGTATTATGCGAGAGTGAACTACCGAAGAGAGAAAAACACATCAATGAAAAAGTCTGTTGGCGGATTGCGAAGAGATGTTTACAATATATAAGAAGAAGAAAAAACTTAAATATACAGCAGCAAGTGTAATAAATGTACTAATAAAAATATGCATTGTGTTCAGGCGAGCGGTACGATATCGGAGCCGTCGTCGCCTCAGTCGCAAGCGTCGCAGGCGTCGCAGGCGTCGCAGGTGGCGCTTGACCACTCGTACTGCAGGCCGCCGCCCGAGGACCCGCCCGACACCCCCCCGCAGCGACGACCCTCCAATCATTTGCAGCACGATCATGGTATGTATTTAATACTATTAAGAAGCAATGATTTTTCAAAAACGAACCTGTAGATTTCTTGAGATCGACTTTATGGTACACGACATTGAATCGCAATTCTCTGTGTGTCTTTCTCTCGTTGGACTAGCATTATCCAATATGTTAAGTAGATACGAGAATAAATAAGTTCTTGGTTAATAAAAGTGTATTGGTGCAGGATACACGTGGATGGCGGAGACCGCAGCGGACAGCTCGGCCGACGGCGCGGCGGCGGCAGCGGACGCGGCGGCGGACAAAGCGGCGGACACGGCGGCGAATGCGGTGGCGAACACGGCGGTGAAGGCTGTGGTGGACGCGGCGCCGGACTCAGCGCCGGAAGCGGGCGTGAAGGACGGCGCACAAGCCGCTGCGGCGGCGGGCGGCCCGCGGCGCGCGTACAAGCGGCGCCGCGACCTCATCGCGCGCGTCGACATACACAACAAGTATGTGCCTTTTCGCGGCAACTGTACACACACTCCCACCACATACCACTTACAACGACCGATGTAATTTCAAGTCATGAACATCAAAACATTGGGGTACTTCTTAATTATTCCTTTAATATTTTAATGGACAACGTTTAGAACGATACTAAAATGTTCCCGTTCATGATTGCAGGTTGCGCTCGCCGCACGAGGAGTACGTCCGCACTCATTCGCACGCCGAGATAACGTTCAAGGCGCGCGACATGATGCAGGAGATGCAGGTGATGTACGAGTTCCTGACGAGAGGCATCGACCGCGAGGACGTGCTGTACGTGCGCAAGGCCTACGAGGCGCTGCTGGCCGGCGACCAGCACTACTGGCTCAACGACACGCACTGGGTCGACCACCCCCCCACGGACTTGTCCTATTCTCCGCCCAAAAAGAAGTCTAAACGACACAACAACGTTTATGAGGATCCACAGGTACATACTTGCCGCTTTTTATATTCATTAACTATAATGTGAATATTGTTATTGGCATTTGGCGAACTTTATCAAATCACATTACACATTTGTAATATACGTAGTGGTTATAATTGTGTAAAAATGAGCAAGGGATAATGAAAGAATGACGAAGCAGATATACAATGCGAGTGTTGATGGATGTAGGCGCCGAGGGACACCTAGACTGTCCTATCTCGACCGAACAGGACAGATACTGGTTGACGGAGGAGTCACGAGTCTCCGAAACCGGCGTGCATGCATGAAGAGAGTGATGAATGTAGACGAAGCGCGTCAGGTCTGCAAGGACGGAGATATTTGGCACTCGGTGCTTTCTGCCCACCCCGTTAGGGACCTGGCGTGACGGTATGTTGTTGTTGTTGTTGTTATAATTGTGACGTTACAACGCTAGGCGCAGGGGCACTCGAGCGGCTCGGCGCGCACGGAGGGCTACTACAAGATGGACACGCGGCTAAAGGCCAAATACAAGTACCACCACGGGCGCGCCGCCGCACTGCCGCACGACGACAAGAAGGCCTCCAAGATGCAGCTGCTGTCCCGCGAGGCGCGCTCCAACCAGCGCCGCCTGCTCACCGCCTTCGGTGAGTCCCGCGCGTGCTCCGCCACGTGACCTCTGTTGTGATCGAAACGTACAAGGCGGGACGACACGCGGCGCAACGAAACCGCCTAACACACGATGGACGCAGTCTCACAAACAACTGCACAGTTTAGCAGAGTGCATCGCACTCTCTTTGAAAAAACATTGTCTCACTATTTCATGAGCGTCAAGTACATCACCAACATCGGAATATTTCCGCGCATTAAATGCATTACGTCCTCAAATTACTCGCTTCTAACTTATATTACTTAACTTATACTAACTATACCTTATGTAACATTATGAAACTACCATTGCTTTAATGGTTTTGGTCCCAAAAAAAGAATTTACGATAAACTAAATTGAACATTTTATTTCCTTGCGCTTTCATACGATTGCAACTTTCATATTTTGTTTCAGGCACAGATACCGACTCCGATCTTTTGAAGTTCAACCAGCTGAAGTTCAGAAAGAAACAATTGAAATTCGCCAAGTCTGGAATTCACGACTGGGGTCTATTTGCGCAGGTAATAAATTACATGCGTGCAATTGGTAATAGCACGTCTGTCGATGCAACTCTAAGACTAAAATACAGCATATATTGAAAATTATGATTCTATCAACAAATTCTAGATAATACAAGTTAAGAATATTATTAACTCAAAATCTTTTCGCAGGTTTTTAAAGCAAGTTTTCATTTCAGTAAATATTTCATTTTACAATTTTTATTGAAAGTTGTTACAGCCATTAGTATTTTTCTAGCGTGTATTGAATCATATGACGATTGGTGTCGCGGTGTCTCGGTGGTGACGCACGTACGTTGTCCGCAGGAGCCGATCGCGGCCGACGAGATGGTGATCGAGTACGTGGGGCAGATGGTGCGGCCCATCGTGGCCGACCTGCGCGAGACGCAGTACGAGGCCACCGGCATCGGCTCCTCGTACCTGTTCCGCATCGACCTCGACACCATCATCGACGCCACCAAGTGCGGCAACCTCGCGCGCTTCATCAACCACAGCTGCAACGTACGAACTCGCTCTACTCTGTTCTACCCCACCCACCTCCTACCCATCCTCCCCTAGCTCTCCCTATTCCTTTAAATACATGTTTAATAGATGAATTACCAATGGTAGTTTCACGCTTACCCTTTTGGAATCTCAAAATATAAACCAATCAATATTAATATGAATGATATCTATCTAAAACGCCGAAACCAATCATGATGATAGGTTGATATCTCGCGTTGCCTACTTCCCCTCTCCCTCTCCTCTCTTCACACTGTGCTATATTTTCCGTACATTGACAATGACGAATATTGAAACGATACGTATTTTCCTTCAGCCGAACTGCTACGCGAAGATAATAATGATCGAATCGCAGAAGAAGATCGTGATCTATTCGAAGCAACCGATCGCCGTGGACGAGGAGATCACGTACGACTACAAGTTCCCGCTCGAGGACGAGAAGATCCCGTGCCTGTGCGGCGCCCCGCAGTGCCGCGGCTTCCTCAACTGAGCCCCGCCGGCCGCGAGCCCGCCCACGAGCCCGCCCACTACACCCGGGACTTTGCTGGGAGACAAATGTCGCAACGTGGCCGAACTTCGCTCGATATGTGTGGGGCGGTGGCCGGTTATCCCGTGTCGCAGCGTAACACTTGTGTCAGCGCAATCAGTTGTGGAATTGAAGTATGTAGTGTCTCAGTGTCAAGTCATTCGCCCAAAGTCGCGGGCCACTTCGCCGACGGGCTCGCTCGGACATCGTGCCATAGCGATTCCCGGGTTCACTCGTACCGCTGAACTCGATTGTCTCAGGTGTCCCGAAGTAACCCTTGGCCCTGAAATGGCACTAAATTTTTTTGTTATATTCAAATTTTCCGTTGCTCTGTTATTGAGTAGAGTGTGTTTTGAATCGCTATCAGAACTCAAACAACGCCACCAAACTGGCAGACCTCACTGGTGTATATAAAAATCACAAGGATTTACGACACCTCGTAACTTATCCTATTAGAAGTCCTGTCAATTTTCCTCTGGGACACTTTCACCTTAACATAATTTCTTTTCGTTTTTATTTTAGCAGTCTCTTGTAAATTCGTGTGAAACAGCCAGATTGTTACCATTACTCTTGTCGCTAGTGGGGTCCCCCTTTTGTCCGGTCTGGGGTCTGATAGCAGTTATACACTAAAATTCGTTTATATACATAAGTACTAGGCGGTAATAAAAGCTAATGCATATACAAAGTAGATAGATTATGTTACGTGAAATTCTATGAAGACTGAATAAAAACACTTCTCGCGTCTATCGTAGCACCTAAATGGGTACATATTTTCGTAATATGATAAGAAGGGATTAAATAAAGATCATGACCGAAACCAATAGATAGCAGTCGTCCACACGCCCGTCTAATGGATACGATAACAAGCAGACCACAAAGGTATAACACTTGAATTTTTCTATAGCAAAGATCTTGCTTTGAACTATGACTAGCGAGCTGCAAATAAAATTATTTAGTATACCGATTATTGCAATACCCAACTGAATCAGTCATTCGGTTTCACAGCATATATATGCTGTGCACATGGCACATGTGCTGTGGCTAGTGACCGTTCTTAAGATTTATGTGGTCTTCGAGCATATAGATATATGTGGTCTTCGAATCTCGCCTGTATCGTGTAATAAGAATAATTGCAAAATCTCAATTTAGATTTTACTGAAATGGTCTGGTCTGCAAAATAGTCTTAAATATAATAGAAATGTTATTATTGTTACTTCTTATTTTGTCTTTGGAAATTATAGTTACTATCTAATTACACGCAATGCACTCCACGTTGTTTAGATTTGGGATAATTAAATTTTAATGATTTTAATCGGGTGTCACTTTTGACACGAAAGAGATGTGGAAAGTTAAATAGAATTTGGAATAGTCGGTCTAAATGGTTTGGTTAACTGTTATGTGTTGTATAGTTGTTGACGCAGACTGACAATAAAAGTTTCTTCTACTTTGTAAAAATTGTGACCTTTAATGTGGAGAGCTTAGCTCTTGAATTTTATATCGAATGTGTAAGTTTTGGATATGATTCGTAAAGAACTGCCTCATTTTTTATGTATGAATTGTACTTTTTATGTATAAAGTAATATAATTGTGTGGTTGTATCGTATGAATAGATTATTTCTTGTATTTAATGTGAAAGCCCAGTGCAACTTGTATGTAATAAATGAATTAACCGTAAATAATTCTTGTATAATATTATATACTGATTTGACTGAGTCTAAGATATAATTGTTTAGTGTATAGAATATCGGTAATAACTGTAATTATTTGTGTTGTACATTATATTTGTGAATAAAAGATCTCTGCTGCTCGTCAGATTTTGTAGTACATTTTCAAGTACATCCTTGTGTGAATATTTGCGAAAAAAATTAGTACGATAGTAACGTCCTGTAATTCTTTGTCATCATCAAGAAATATCTCGTAATACTCGTCTCTGTAAGAGACACCTAAGGGCCGCATAGGATAGGGGACACTGGCTCTTTTCCTTCCAATTACATGTCATATATTGTATTGTAAAATGTATAAGATTGTAAATAAAAAATTCCAACCATTTAAAATGTAGTATTTTTCGTATATACATGCTGTGTTGACCAGCTAGACAACTGCTAGAAAATGAAATAAGTACACAATTTGAACAGGTAACAAACTAAATTAAACTCCAAAATAGTCATGTTCATAAATATTATATTATCATGAAATATACACAACTCCTATAATACACCTTATATTATAATCAACACAGCTAAAACTTATCTAAAAATTAGTGTGAATCACAGTACATACAAACTGAGTCATAGGGATTATACGAAATACAGACGGCAAGTACTTAGTTTTCACAAATTTTGTCATGTCAAATTTGTCAAACTTTGTAAAATGTTTTACTAAGGGTGTATAAGTTACTAAAAACCAATTTTTTTCACAAAATAAGACGTTATAAAATAAAAATTTCAAACGTAAGGCTAAGAACTACAAACAATTATTTCTTTTATTAAGTACTTATACAAATTCGAAGTAATCGTAATAAAAAAAAACGAATCAAATAAATAACACAATTATGTACAAAACAATAAATCGTAACATTTTTAGAAAAATAGAGCAAATATGTATTGAAAAAATACATGCCGTATTAACTGAATACAAAGTAAGCAACTAGTTCCAATCATTTGAAGTGATCGATGACAACTTGAATGTCATGCTAAGAAATGGTTGTTGTTTAGTATAAACCATCTAACTTGTATAATTTAACTAGATTTATAAGACAGTTACCGAGTAAACGAGCAACAGTTCTATTAAATTATATTTTGGGCAAGTAAATATGGAAGCAAAGCAAGGTATGGCAACTTTCACTATTTAGGACGCTCCAATCTAAAAGTATTATTCAAAATGCTTACCGTAAATTACTCAAGTAATACTATTGGAAACGTACCTGTCTACTGAACATCTCAGCGCAGACATCGGCCGTGCACTTCGTGGAGGCGGTGGCCTCTTCGCTTTCCTGCTCCGTATCTGAATCAAATTCAGACGTACTCTCGGGAGACTTCCTTCCATTACTGGAACGCTTGAAGCCTACCTCTGTTGTTAAGATCTCCTTTATCACGTCGTCGGAAACTTGAATGTTGCGATTTTTATTGCGTAACTGACGTGCTCTGTTTCTAATGTCCGCGAGGAAACCTGTGGTCGCTTGAACACTTTCATTTGAAATATCTTGTGGCGACAAATCACACATAGATTGCGCCAAGTCGGACGTAGAACTCCTAGTGTCTGATACGGTGTGCAAAGACTCAAGCGATGTGCCGATGCTCTTGAACGCTGCCATACCTTCTACTATGGACACTTTATAGCCCTCATTTGTTTTAGATCGAATTATAACGCCATTAGGCGCGACGCCGAGTAGGGCAGGTTCATTGACTTTGTAATTAAATATTTCTGGAGTGTAACATTCAGAAGAGCCGGATGCTAATGACGTCGTATCGCAAGTGCACGGCGGTGCCCTATATGCTTCTTCGCTTAGATGTATGATGGTCACTCTGTCGTCTCCCACGGCGTACAAGAAGGGACGGACAAACTCCCAAGCGTGCACCGCCGAGCTCCACTTCGGCTCGTCGTTACGCGAACGTTTTCCAATTTCGTTAACGAAAACACCACATTCTGCATAGCAAAGAAGTATCTCTACCGGTTTGATGCTGATAAGGACGATAGATTTTGGTGGGGAATGTTTCCTGGACGCAGCTGCCACAGTAGGTTCGTCCATGGCGAACGCTTCTAAAGCCCCAGAAGGGAGGTTAATTTTAAGGGGTTTCTCGCCCGCAATATACAGGGCTCTGCTCGTCAGCAGCAGCGCGTGCGGCGGCCGGTCCGCCGTCAGCGAGCGCGCCACTTTGAACTCCGCGTTCGTCGCGTCGAAGCGCAACAGGAACACGCGCCGCCCGCAAGCGACGGCCGCGCATATACCTTCAGCGGGGACTTCGCCAACTACGGCCTGGAGAAAATAATACGTTAATAAATATTTAGTTCGTTACTAGTATTGACATATTATGGTTTAGTATTTGTTTTGTATGATAAGGTTACTTGTTGTTTGTTTGTATTTTCAATAGAAATACGTGTGTTATTTATTGACAAGATTTAATAAGCGACTGACATGGTATGAATTCAAATATAAAATTTAAACTTAGAATTTAAACAGTATTAGTTATTAAAGGTTAGTTGAAGAGAGCGCAAACAGTCACTACTAAAACGACGTTTCTTAACTGTTGTAGGTAAATACGAACTGTTAAAGAAATTGGTTACTGTTCAATAAAATAAACAAATAATGAAACAAATATGAAATACAAAGTGCAGGCTGGCCGCACGTGCAAACTCAAAGACACCGGTGCAAAAGCTGAGATTAAATACAAAACAATATTTGATTTTTAATTGTCGTCCTTACTTAAAAGTGCATCTAAAGCATAAAGATACTTTACTAATCTACATTAATCTACTAACCTGACAAACAAGTAGATTCTTTAATAGATACATAGGTTACATGATAATATTGTTATACAATTAAATAGCCGGTAACCTCAATTAAAGAGGGCGGAGCGGCATCGGGCAAGTTCACGACGCAGAGCGCGACAGTCGGCTGCAGGGAGGGCGCGCGGCGCAGCGCCGAGGTGGCGGCAGGCAGCGGCGCGTGCGCCAGCGCCGCGCCCAGGACCAGCAGGCGGCCCGCCGCGCCGCGCACGGCCGCCACGCCGCGCACGCCC
>DWDX01002914.1:0-14120 GCA_018245675.1 Agara michaeli | reverse complement strand
ACCCTCTTTAGTGCTATGTACAAAATACTAATACCGTTAAACATTGCTTACTAAAAAGCGCAGTAACAAGAGTAGCAGCAGTCGCAAGACAAACTAGTAAGGAAACGGAAATGATATTACAGCAGCGTTTATAAATGAAATCTCTTTATCAACATCTAAATCGAAGAAAGCGAAATTATAAATAGATGCTGATCGGAACACAAAGCGTCGAAACTTAACTACCGACGTAATTGTCTCCTCTGTCGACTCTTGACAATACAATGTCTAAGACAATATTCCGTTCATAAAATGCAATATAGGCTCTTGGGACGGCGCCATTAAAATAAGACATAGCGAAGTACGAGCCGCCATTGTCCTCCACCTTATTCCCGACCGTCTATAATTTTGATAATAGGCTAGAAAATATTCCTTTGTCTTAAACAGACTATCTGCTTGTAAGATGTCGTTCGATTATTTCCCGGGAACATTATGAACCTCTGTGGGCTATCGTTAAGTCTCTTACTTTTATGGCGCTAATAACTTCACAAAGCTACCCGCTGCCACTGCGTTCAATGGCGAACTTTAAGCTTGATTATCTTCAAATGTCGCTTCTTTGCCATCCAAATTACTCCGCTTTTTCTTTCAACAGCTACAGGCTTGAATATTTTAAATCGTAAGCATTAAAATTTGCTGTTTGAAAGGCTTTTTATACAATAAATTACATTTACCTGTTGCGCTGTCATCAAATTCTGTCTACATTTTTTCTGTTTCTCTTTTGGGCATAGCATGTCTTCTCAAACACTAGTGTTATCAGATTTAGTTCAAGTTATTAACACAAACCTTCATTATATGTCTATATATATATACAGACAGATGAATACAGACTTTTTATAATCACTAGTCACGTCGACCAACTGTCCGCTATAAATGAATTTCGATTATCTGTTTTTTTTTTATTCCGCACAAGTTCTACTTTAATTTACTGTATTACGTATTGAAATTTTTATCTACAAAATGTTTAGCTTTCCTTAACCGGTTTTCGCCTTTGGAATAGCGAATGTTCACAAGCTAAAGAATATTCAATATTTCTCCTAAAAATCACATTAGGTCCAGTAATTTCCACACTTTAACTACGTATGAAGTACTTGTAGCTGCATAGTAACTCGTGCTCCCGCAGAGTGCACGCGAGCTCTCTTTAACTATTGTTAATGACCCGTCGAGGGCATAATTACATTTTTTCACACCCCACTAACAGCAATTTCACTAATTTCGTAGGTTGCTAACGTAGACAGGATTTCATAACTATAGAATCAAAATGAATTTCGTCTTTCCATGCTCTCTATATTTTTAATATTCACATTACGTTTTCTTGTACATATTTATATGAATAATAATTGCGAGGACATCTACGCCAACCGAAAATGAACATGTAAATATTATAATATTAAATGATTTTAAATATTAAGCCTTTGAAATAGTGTTTTGTAATATAGACCGCCTATGCACTTTGAGTTCTAGAGTAATTTTAGAAATGTAGATGACATTTTAAAACTAAAAGTACAATGCGTCTCAACTTACAAAATTTAGTGGCAAATTGTACTTTAATAACTTTTTGTATTCTTCCAAAATATTCGATCATAACTAAAAAACAATACGAATAGAGGGCGCGAGTGTGGGTCGGCTTTATCAAACAAAACTTCTGTAACTAACTTAAGGGTTTAAGCAAGAAACGGAGTAACGGCCTAAATTGTCTCGAATTTGTTAATACAATCTGTTGGAAGGCGCTTATAAATTACTTTTAATGCAGAAAATTTTAACTGCTTAATTAGTTCTATGAAAGTGTAAGACGCTTTAATTTTGTCCTGTCACTTTTAATTAATTTGACCACTAATATATAAAACAGGACTTTATAATCATTCTAAAACATAATTTATAAGTATTTATTGTTTAATAAATGACTATACCTATACCTACCTAATATGTGCCTTGAGAAAAATTATGCAACCTCCAGATTCGCATAATAATACGTTATATATGATTACTATATAATTAAACTGCTATACTATTTAGAACTTATTGAGCTTGTCATATGTTTCGGACGTCCTCTTTGATTAAGACTACGGTCAGAAATCAGATCGTAGAAAATCTTATAAAAAGCAAGTGTTGAAGAAACTATCATTAAAAGGAAGAGTTAGACACTTACAAGTCACTTACGAACAGTTTTCTATCCCCAGAAGTTTGATCACGCTTGCGCACAAAGGTACTGGGCACACTTCATGTCAATTACAGAAAAAGCGTCCTTTGAAGTGTTAACACTGCCAATATTTGAATAATACGTCTTGAACGTATCTTTGAATAGAATTAAAAATCAAGCCAACGGATTTCGATAACACTCTTTTTAAAATTATCATTACGATTCCAAAAATTCTACATGTAATTTTATATGTAGTTTTTAAAAAACTTGTGAGTGAGTTTTAACTTCGGCCTCACATAGTTGGCGACAACGATTAGTGTGTTAATAATATTTAGATCATCATTACCAGAGCTGTAAACGCGGACGCGCGCCATGAACCTTGACCAACTGTAAAAAAACTCATCTATAGTCCTAAAGCTCTTTCTGTTCTAACACAATCTTAAATGTAATTCTAGAGCTGTATCAAATAAACCTCTATTACCTACCCTAGCCTAACTTTTTCAATAACCATAACGAACAAAAAGTACTGGGTCCTGTCTATTGCTCGAGTTTCTGGGAGTAAGAAACAAAAACTTTTAAAGACCTCTCCGGTTCACCGAATTCTGTAGATAAAGTTTGCGAAAAATGTGGGTAAAATTCGAAGATGCTGCCAGTAAATTACTTGCTGGATAAATTATGACCACACTAAATATTCCCGACTGCCATCTATGATGCTTTAAATTACATCCGCAGAAAGAGTATTCCTATCTTACGGCTTGCATGTTGCAAAATGAAACTATATTGAAATGTGGTAGCCTATATGTTCAAAACTTAAAAAATAATTAGGATTGAATCCATACACTCGTAACGTACACTGTAGCTCCATAGCATAATTTTTGTGCCTAGGTTTATGTAAGCTTTGTTGTTAAACCTAAATTACTAAGTACCTACAAACACAATAAGGATTCTTATCTATTGCTTCTAGATCTATCTATCTATCTATCTAGTGGTACCAATATTTACATAAAGGTTTAAGTAATGCACATGTTATATAATCACACTCAAAAAATACTCAATACTGAACATACAAATGACTAAAGTTACGGCAAAATCATTTTAAACGTTACATTCACGATATTAAGAACTACAAGGCACTAGACATCCTATTCAAGTCCAAGTTTTATTCATTGGCGTAAATTGTAAAATCCTTCTTTACTGCAAGACGATAATTTTAAAAATAATATCAATTATGTTTCTAAAGATCGCGGAGCTTTTGTGATATTTTTGAGCTTTTCATTAAAAATTTTCTTCAAAGAACCGAGGCTTGTGTCATTATTACATTGAATTTTAAGTGAAGGTGCGACGAGCGACGAAATTGAGTTGTGGTCTACCTTAAGCGAACATCTCCAACACTTTCGCCGAGATTCTAATTATTCTGGTTAATAACAGAATTTTCACGTTTACCTTGTTATTGTAGAGTACCTTGTCTAATTCTTTCTATAGAAAGAAAACGCTAGACTTTCCTAAAATATAACCTTATGTGTACATAGTTAGCTAGTACTCATTTACAAAAAATAAAGATGTTATAATTGTATGTATCAAATAATTAATAATATGGCTTTGTCATATAACATTGTATAATTGTAATAATTTCAATAACAAATGCCAATTAATATAATACCCAAAAAAAAAACAAATATCTTAAATAAAAATAAAAGTGACACGTACTCTATTTTCAGGCCAAAAGGGTCTTTATTTACTGTTATTGAAAGGTCCTTACTACCATTTTTCCGACCTCAACGCAATTTTTGTAAAAGACCCAGCCCATAATTATATTATACAAACGCTCACATTCTTATGCTATCGAGAAAATATGTTGCCGTTTACTTAATAACAGTACATATTTAATATTTAAGGACTTAAATTCCATGAAACAATTTAGACTATATTCAGCTTTACATTCGTTATCATACTCATAAATTATGGATGCCGTGACGCCAACACACGAGACTTTTTGCTTGTTTTCGAGCTGTATTCAAGTTTATATTGTATTGCTAGTTTCTCATTAAACTGGGCG
Source organism: Agara michaeli (assembly GCA_018245675.1). Classification (NCBI taxonomy): domain Eukaryota; kingdom Metazoa; phylum Arthropoda; class Insecta; order Lepidoptera; family Hesperiidae; genus Agara; species Agara michaeli. Next base: position 9,891 of record DWDX01002914.1, on the reverse strand, counting down.
CAGCTAGGAAGGCGTATGCGAGGGTTACATTAATGAAATTATTGCAGATTTATGGTGTGTCACCTTATTTATGTTTTAATTATTTTTGAGATACTACGGGGCTCCGGAATTCGAATCATACACATCTTTAACCTGAAGACTCATGTGCGCCTTTATAATTAAATATCATTTATATATTATAATGGGGAAGGAGATTGATCTGCAAAGGGATTTCACTACCGAGGACTAGTGTGTGCTACGTCTATGTGTGTGTGTGCTTGATTCTACCGACCACTCCGTTCAATGCGGTTCCAATCATTGCAAGGCTTCCTGATAGGTGACGGAAATCAATGCGCCGTGTTGCGTATGTAGGCGAACGCTGGACAAAAGATCTATGACTATGAGTATCACCTAGGAAATCAGGCAATGCGGTCCAAATAAATAAAGACACATTGGGATCATTATAAATGCTGTCATTTTTCTATCAAGAGTAACTTCAGCAGCTGCCCATGGTTTGACTGCGGATTAGTGCTTCTGTGCATTTGTATTTCTTTCGCTAATCAGTAAGGCTTACATATATATAGGTGCTTTAAAATGCTATAATATTAAGGCGTGCCAAAATGTTAAGTCCGCCAATTTATCCCTGCAAATAGCACCGTAGCGCTTAACTTTGCTTATTTTAAATTGGTTATAACATCTATAAGCCAAAATGAAAGTGTCGGATTGTGTGCTCCGACTTGTTTTCTGTTTATGTATATTTATCATTTTACTTTACAGGTACAAAAGGCTTACGACAAAGTTAGGGTAAAAAGACAAGTTAATTTAATAAGTTACGTCCAGTCGAACACTAAAATAGGGAACATGGAGTCGAATGGATTCAATGCGGCACTGTCTATACTCATAATTAATTTTCATATTAATAATTTTCATTTCATTTTCATTCCTTTGTACCAGGTGGTACGTGTTTTAAAGGTGTAAAAACCTTGTCACCTTTAAGTTAGTTGTATTAAACTGAATCAGACCACCCTACCTACATAACGTGACTTTAGAACATCTCTGAATTGTGTGCCATAAATGTGTTCACGACTCAATTAACTTTTTATCTATTAAAAAAACTTTTGCACACGAATTAATTTCCGTGCCTAATATGTTTTCAGTAAGTAATATTTCATTAACCAAACATTATAACTTTAATCACAAGTTCGATTTTTCAAAGCTTTTCTTTGTCATAAAATGAACGGAACACCGCATCTGTCTACCTGTCTGTCACAACAGAATGCCAAATAGCGCCGGCGGGCTCATAGAAGAATCTCTCGTGCTTTAATCAGGTATCGACCGGGTGGCCACGCCTCCTGGCGTAATTAGAACGCCTCCTTGTACAGGCTCGCACCTTTAACCTGAATGAATGACGCCTCGTCGGTCCTCGCCACTCAAACTACGAGGAAAATGAAAATGTACAGAAAATTTCTTGGCACTAACTAACCATAATTTTGGTCATATAAAAAACGTTTGCATTCAAAAAAGGTGGCATGATGTTTTTTCTTGGACAAGCTCCTCTATCTAGCAAGCTTATACATCTATGTACTCCTAGGTATTGAATAGTGGTAGTTTTATGAAATTACAAGGCATTTTTAAAGTTTGTTACGATTGTCAATTTTCACTGCTACGCATCAGCACTCAATCTTAACGTTTCAAATTTCTCACCAGAGGGATCAAAGAGAGGTCGAGCAATAAAGGCAAAACGGCTACATGCAGCCGAAAGGCGGACAAACGAATGATCCAATAGGGGTTACAGTTTTTGCTTTTAAGCAAAGAACCAAATAGGGGAAGTATTCTACCATCAGATTGGTTGCCGCGAAAGTGGACTCAAAGGATACTATTGAGTGACCAAGGATTGAAAGTGTTATTGCGAAACTAGTGCAGGAACAATTTACGTTTGAGAGTATTGTAATGATGTGTTTAGTGGTGAACACAGTTTACAAAATAATAAAAAAGATAAACAGCGGAAAATAAAAACATCAATGTTATTGTTAGCAGGATATCTGAACTTTGGCTGTTTGCCGTGAAGGAGTTCAATGTCCCATTTACTTCAATCCCAGGCATCACTGTCCTTTCAATATCTCCCTCGTGCCTACAATCACTTGTGAACAAACATCCCAGGTATATAAATACATCTTGTTGCTATACTTTTCCTTAAAATTACATGCTGTCATTATTTCATCTCTTTGAAAAATTATATCTTTAATTTTATTTATAATACATTAACCTTTATGCCTTTTCCTTTAAAAACATGCTGAATATATTTACCATTTTGTTATTTCACTGACACAATTAATGTTTGGTCATCAGTATATAGAACACAGTTGACAAATCATTCATTCACTCTTGATCCACATTCACTTTCATGCAAGATTGATGATCAATGACAATGGTCCATGAATAAGTACAGGTCATTCCAACAGCCAAAGTGACGCTTCATAGCAAATGCTAAAGTAATGTTAGTAAAGTGATCCATTTCCGTAACAACCTTAAGAAATTCTGACAATCAATGAACAGCACCGAACAGCAGAAACTCTTTGTTTTGGGTCTTATTTTTGAAATTGCATGAAAATTCCGACAAAAGTGGTTTTTTTTTTCAGTTATTATTCATAAATGCAAAGGTTTAAGATGTTAGACGAACTCGGGTTCAGAAAGTTGAGGGATTGACTTTAAAAACATATCGAAGTTTCGCCAAACAATGTCCGCCCCACATATTTATTAAATATTAATGACTTAATTATAATATTCCGATTCAATGCTTACTGCGTTCGCTAGCGTTATAATTATGCAGTAAATTGCGGAGTAAATACATAATAATGTAAATACAATGACAATTGTTATGCCATTGATTTGTATTACCTATGTAAATAACATTCATATGAATGTAATAATTACATTCACTGGAGCCTACGTAGGTGATACCAATGCAACATCAATCAGTAAATCAAAGTAAATATTATTATCCAGCAACACACTGTTCGTTCTTTATTTTAGGTCCTCGGAAGTTTTCTTATTTTCAAAAAAAAACGTAACATCACGCCTGTAATCCCCTTAAGGGGTAGGCAGAGGAGTGTAGTATACCCCCACATTTCACCAGTTACGTTTAAGTCCCACAATGGAATAGAATTTCTTATTTTCAATTACATCTAAATCCGGATCTATGTCTATACACAATCATGCCTTTTGTATTCAATTGGAACCCAACGCATTAGGAATCACAATATATTAAAAATATATACATCCATTCATTATTCTCACAAGATAACATATTGTATTTCTGTAATTTTCATGTTATTTATTTTGTTCCAGATTACACGAAGAATGTTTGAAACATAGACTAGCAGTTGTCAGGAACGACATTATGAACGGAATGCGAACCGTCATGACTTTGCTCTGGATTTTATCAGGACTGATTGTGACAGTCAACGCCGTAAAAATAGTCATTGAACCTCTACCAAAAGGTAAGATTAAATATAAGTATATAATATCATTATGCTGTAATATAGCAATTAGAGTTAACAACACCTGTTTACAATCATATGAATAATTCAAAACGGTAACTTCATTATTGACTTAAAAGTTATGAAACTTTATCACTTTTACATTTTCCTTGCTGATTTTATACGAAGCGAGCAGGTCTCGCCGGGGATGAGTCATTAATAGGCGGATGTCACTATTTCTAATAAAAAGAACGATTTCGTAAAAATGAAATTCGGTTCAAACTATTGATCCACCAAGTATAATATGTAGCTCGTGATGAAGAAATAAAAATAAAAATGCAATATGAAACAAAAGGGCACTTTTTGACCTGTCGCTCACAGGAGAGGTAAACAGAATCGAGCGTCCGGTTTTAATTTACATTTTTTTTAAGTCGATGCGCGCTGAACGACTCTCCCTAACTTCCTCCCCTTGATATGGAACGACTTCGTTTTAGTTTCGTTTAATTTCCTATCTCTCTTGTCATGACGCTTATTGCTGACTTGATCCATCGCGACGGTTGAGCGATAAGCTATGAACAAATTTACATCATCAATTGTCATTTACAATTTACAATACTATACGAAGATAAAAATACTTATTCACTGCTGACAAAGACTCGTAATTAATACTTGATGTTTATAATGTAAAACTAGGGCTTATCTCGTAGTGGAAGCAATAAAAACAAGCACAAAGATATATCACTGTTCACTAAAAATGGACGCAATATCAGTCAATATCTACATCAGTAATCTGGTGACAATAGTATCACAAAACAGAATCGACTCGCCCGCGGTTCTTCACTCGTCTCCGGTGAAACCGCAAGTCGGTACTCGCAGCCACCCACACCGAAATGCCTTTGTCCGCGAATCACGACCACTAATAACCATTTGGAATTAATTTTTACTCGCAGCTCCTCAATGTCTATTTTCGGGACCGCACCGAAGGCTTTATTGTATTCACATTAATTTACAGTCCACAGCTGCGAGTAACGCAGATTTCTAAGGAGTTTTTATCTGCCTTCAGTTTTCTTTCTTTTGAAAGTGAGAGCTCCTATTAATATTAATTAAAAGTTTGAATAATTGAATGGATTCGGATTGTTCCCCGTTGTTGGGCTTCCCTGGAAGTGAGTCAGGCAATAATTAAAACTTGAGAGGAAAATGGGTTTGAGTCCATTATTTGACATTTGCGAAAGACAATTTTATTTTTGTTATTATAATAGTTCATTAGGTATTATCATAAAATATAAATTAAATGACAAAAACCTAAAGGAATGTATTTTACTCGTAATATAATGTACTGAAAACCTATAATTGTTTGTTAGGTTGAGATATAATAATGTACACGGAATTAAACGAGATCAAATTAAAAACGAGTAAAAAATTCTTCAATCTTAACCACGGACAGGTACGAAATATATTTATGGTTAAGGTGGTGAGAACAGGAAACTGTTATAGCTCTACTCGTACATAGATATGAGTATAAAAGTAGTATTTAATTAACTATTTATTTCATGTTAGCTGAAACGCAAAACGAATCCAAAAACAGTTTCAAACAAAAGCTGCAAACGACAATGGTGGTCCAAGTTGTAACATATTATTCGATTGGCGAAAGTTACATCAGAGACATGTAAATACCAGTACTACTATTTCTTGGACAGTTGAAACGTACGTAAATAACAGTAGATAAATATTTTTTGTTGTATTGTAAAGAACTATCACGAGCGTGCCGACCACCTAATGGTGTAATTACAGTAACTACAGTCTAAGCATATATTCATCTATCAACCAAGGTCTGATGTTCTAAGTAATAATAGTCGCAAAGACGTCGCTACCCATGTGGACTCATATGGAACGCCTTGAATCTTATCGCGTTCTCCTATCAAAGGCACTTTCTAACGGAAATCTCAAAATGCAAGAACAGCTTCTTAGCCGCATAAATGTTTATTTATTACAACAGTCTATATGCAAACATTACAGATTAATCCAAGACGTTTACAATGTCTGTACGAATCTTTCTGCTGTGTGTTACCGTGATTCTACTGCAGTGGGATCTTGGACGCAGGATTTTACCACATGTGAAGTCTCCTCTTGTTTATATTCTCGACAAGTATTAACATCTTCAAAAACATAAATCATACGTTAAATTTGAGTGCGTTAGGCTGCGAATATATAGCACCATTCGGAACTGACAGTTGAAATGAATTTATTGACAAGAAACTTATACGTACAATAGTGGGGCTTAGTTCGCACTATTCCACCCGCTATTTTTAGTATGCGAAGTCAAATATTTCACCGAAACGAATAGGCTGGCGTGCGCCCGCGTGAACTTGTTCCACACATCAACATGTCTGGCCCCCGGTCAGCGGAGTGGATCTATAGCGGCCAATTGAAAGTACAGCGCAAAATTTTACGACAAAAGCCGTAGTTTTGAAAAATATAGAATCGTAAGCATTTATAATACCAAATAAAAGTGAATGCTGACAATACATCTAAACTTCGCCGTGTATATGCAGTTGTCAATAGTTATTTTATGTTTGAAAAAAATATTTTCAATTCCCGCTCTTGACTATAAAATATTTTTGATGAATCTTCCAACAAAGGTATATTACAGAAATTTGGTTGTATGTAAATGAAAAGCTATATACTAGAGAGTAGAGACAAACATGTGTTGCCATTGTCATATGACCTTGTTCCACACTACAAATTTTATGCCGAGTCAGTGAATCTAAGCACGCCAATTTAAGATGGAGAATAAAATGTTAATGGAATTTGGCACAACAACGCCGAGTGTTGAAGGATGCAACGATGTTTAGGAACCGCACAGTTTAAAATAAGTATGTAAAGTTTACTTACACATTTATAATAATTACAATAACGATGAAGTCTTTTTATATAATTCCTACAAAACTCCGATCAAATATTGCAAATCTGCCTTGAAATGTCTTATTATATTAATATCTTGAATTAACTTCTATAAAAGACCATATAATATTTTAACTATGTTTATGAAAATAATAAAAATGTTAACATTATTTAGTTTGTCATATATGAAAAAGAAGCTACATAAAATATCAAATAGTGTCCAATGTATTATAACAAATATCGATGTACTTCAAATGTACTGGTCTACCGGACATTGCCGCATGAACTTGTTCCGGGCATCAACACGTCTGGCCCCGGGTCAGTTAATCTATAGCCGCCAATTAAAATATAGGTAGTCGTGTGTTTGCAACAAACAGCCGATACTCATGCCTGACGTTGACCGTTTTATGCTCTATGCGTCCGGATGATCTACAGGATGCTATAGATTAAATAGTATCAAAAATTTCCAAGCATAACGAAATACTGCATGAAGTTTTCTTACACAGTCTTATAAATACTTCGTAAGCAATTGTATCTTCTATCAAATGAAATAAAAATCTGTTCTTTATTTTAAATAAAGGTAAATGATATTGAACACCTAATTATTGCACAGTGCCAGTTTTTTAATATCATACTACGCGTACTACTTAAATGAAAGAAGGAACGAAAGTTAACATATTAAACTGATATATTATATAAACTCGGAGAAACTCGCGCGGAACTTCTCTCAGTTAACTTTAACGACAAAACTTGATTTTAACGGTTTAATTACGCCTGTATTGTACAGTGTAATTTCAATCCTCGCCATCACATTTCAGTTACATTGTTTTAAATTGATATTGGGTCTTCACATAAAAGATATAGCCACTTGACTTTTGCGCTCCCAAAGTAATTTTGCCGCAGACATGGAAATTACAAAGTGCTCAACTGCAATTTTACTTTGCAACAATATTGCGCTATTTATATTTGTTGCTGAATTTAAATTAGGCGGTAAATATAGTAAGGATAAACGAACCAGTTTTAAAAAGCACGTTTATTTAGAGACACTCTGTTTTTGTTTACCGTGGGGCCAACCGGCCGGGGAACGATTTGTGACACTAAAACAAATGACGCGAGCACACCGCCCGATTGACTGGAATAAGTAACACAATTGCCAGAAAAGAATTTCTGCAAAATTCATACAGTTTCTTCATAAATTTTATTACGTAAATATTTTTTATTTAACAAGAATAAAAAACGATCAGATCTACAAGACATTAGCAAACTGCTCCGGGTAAATTAAAAATTAAATATTTAAAAAATCGTCAGCTGTATGAAAAAGCAGTTAGCGATTATAGTTTTTCTGTACAATGTTTACAGATTATATGTTAGGCCCAACAACAACATTATTTGTTAACATTTTTGCTTTATTCAAGAGTCGGAAACAAAGATGTCCTCGAGGAAATAAAGGGAAAATCCACTGTTTAGGGGAAAGAAATGTCACGTCTCCAGAGAGCTACGATGATTAACGTCTTTTACACAAATAGATGTTATTCTCCTTCAGGACAATACGTGTAAATACTGTCTGTTGTTTATTGTTTACTTCGATTAGTTACGTTAATTAGAAAACAGAAGCGGCTACATGAAACGTCGACTTAGATTGACATAATTTTCTTGGAGATATGGAAAACCGCTAAATTGGCCTCAAAATTAATAGGTATACCCGTTTAGATCTTAAAATGCAGATTAAACAAAACAAGCGAAAATTTCAGTAAAGCGATATTTCCGCTAACGGATGTAGAGTCAGTATTTTATTATAAAAACATATCGGGTCTTTAAAAAAAGGGCAAAACTTAAACTCTGCTTTCGGTCTACTGCCAATGCGAAACGTAAATTAATAACATTTTTATTTCCCAAAAACTCAGCGTGATTCCAATTCAAATCACATATTTGATGATATTTAACCAACTTCAACAGCTTCTTGCTGCAAATATGTAAATGTTATGTACATTTTCATTAGTAGAGTGAGTACTTTAGAGCTTTTTGAACAGAAATTAATAATTATGTGAAACAATTTACTGCATTAAGTTTCAAATGCGATTACGAAGAAGAAGAGGATTGAGGCAAGACAATTTTCCATGGCGTATTATTTTCCGAAAATTCTACAAAAGTAGTAAAAACAATTGAGTAAGTATTCGGTTTTTCTAAAGCAAAGAGGAACACATACGGAAATCTCTCATTTCACGTCTCCAAAAAACAACAAAGGAAATTAGCCGTCAAAGTTCAAACCGAAAGATCAAGGAGGCCCCTTCTAAAACAATAGCAAGAGATCTCATTTCAAACCCCAAATACGTTTCCGATATTCAATATACGGTTCAAACGGGATAGCCTGAAATTTCTATCAATATGCATCGTACATATAACGTTAAAATATCAATATGCAAAGCAAACCGCTCTAAGCGTACAAGCGTCACAGAATCAACTTTAGTGCAAACTATTTATATTATTACCCCTTCCAATCTAGGGCGCCGAAAGCTTCAAAACTTCTATTGGACGCAGCGAACAAAATGAACATGTTGTTAAGCTTAAATCCTCTCGGGACTGCGAGAAAAAATGTCTTGCGCCTTGAAGCCCGAAATATATAAGAACACGTTTATTAAATAGCGTTGCTGACTTACCCGATGTAATCTCTAAGGCCCCTTACGTGTGTTCAAAGTATTTTTCCCATAATAATGTCGTTAAACACGACAGAAAAACAAATCATACGTCTCGGGACACGTGATTCAAGTATGTTTTTTCGTCATAATGAGGCGGGCATAGCTACGTGATTTTTATTCAATTATTTATACAATTTTAGCAATATTGATAAATACTAGATCAAATATAGTGCCCATTATTTGCAGAGTTCCAATATAAGGCTAAAGACAAAAGAAATCATAAAGTCGAACAGATAAAATATGTAGTTCAGGCTAAAACTAGTAACTAGTAAGTTCATATTTACAAGCAAAAGACGTGGATACTAGGCATATGTCCTTATGTATATTTAATTAGGCACAGTAACAGTAACAAATGATTTTCTGTAATTCCATATTTTCGTACATTAATATTTTCAATTGTTGGAAAGATCTCATGAAAGATATGAATATATTTTTATTGACAAGCTCTTGTTAGATATAAGTTATGTTATTTTTATATTACCTAATATTATTTCCGAATCTTTCTGGTGCCTGTTATTTTTGCGGAATATTTAGTAATACAAGGAAAAACAAGATATTATAAATAATAGAAACATATGAAGTAAAGCGACTTCGTTTTACTACAAAAAAATAATGATATAAAGTTAAATATACAACGAATACTCGCGGTGATCTAATGTAAAATGTAAAATATAACAGTTTTATTCAAATACTAGCGGCCCGCCCCGGCTTCGCACGGTAGTACATCAGTTTGCTTTTTGCAATTTGCAGTTGCAGTTTGCAGTGTACGCGATATAACGCTCTTTTTGGTATTTTTTTCACACGTTGGGTTACATTATCGAAGTTTTCATGCGGAT
>DWDX01002913.1:0-14121 GCA_018245675.1 Agara michaeli | reverse complement strand
CCACCTATTCCATTGTGGGACTTAAACGTAACTGGTGAATTGTGGGGGTGTACTACAGTCCTCTGCCTACCCCTTAGGGGATTACAGGCGTGATGTTACGTTACGTTTTAGAAAATCGAACCCAGTACGTTCAGATTAATAATAATAGTCACAAGTCATTACAGTTTTAGACCAAATATACAAATGACTTAGATCAGAGAGATCTAAAGAAACTATCATAATGGCAAAAAATAATGCGACCACAGTTCAAAATCTGACATATTATTAATAATGTATATAAAATAACAGGTTTAAAAACGAAAGTCAATGTATTATCTGGCGTTTCAGGGTATACTATGTACAAAACACACTTGCCTTTAAAACATAAATAAATAATTACATGATTATGTTGAATGGACCTTAATCATTCGCTAATCACAGCTCTTCATGTACCACGAGGCTAATAACATAATGACGTGCGAGCGAGATAGCGCTACAGGGGTGAAAGAGATGGTGCGTGCTGTGAGCATATTTCTCGTTTGGATGTTTAAAGAAATGTCTGGATTGTCTTAATACATTTCGTGTTATACCTACACTTAGCACAAAAGCTGCTTGTAGATTCGTTCGATTTGCAATAAATTTATTGTTTAATCATGTAAAGATGTTTTATTTCCCTCACGCTAGGATTTTTGCGTTATGGACAGACATATTTTTCTTTTTTTTTTTTTAAACACTTCTATCTGATTCCAAATAAGGCGATTGAATGCCTGCGTTATGGTAACCGGACAGCTGATAAACATACATAGGTATATACATACAATATAATACTCATATAGATATATTTATTACACCCAGACACAATAAACAAATGTGCTCATCACACAAATTTGTATTTATCCTGGATGGAAATCGAACTCACGACCTTCGATTTTGTATTCAGAAACTACAACACGCGGACCTATTCGATTAAGTCTTATTTCAATCCGCTCCAGCTGCAGCAATGTACACAATAAGCCCATTGAACTCAGTCTGCATGCGCAAATTTGAGTAAAAGCACCTAATAATGATGCATTTGCTTCTCCCTGAATACCTGGTTATTGGCCGTGCGGTCGATAATATAACTGCATTTTATTTACTGAAAGGCCCGAATTGTGGGCAATATTTTATCCAGAAGGGTAATTGCGGTGTGTTTTGGAAGTGCCTATCGTTACAAGAAGTTGGTATGTAGTCGGGTATGGTCCATGTGAGATGCACATACTAATGCATACTGATACTAGCTTATAAAATCTTATTAACTACTTATGAACAATACATTTTCATTTTCTTCTGCATTTAAATTTAGTGTCCATTAATATTTAGTGGTTATTAATATTTAGTATTTATTAATATTTAGTATTCATTAAAATGTTGTGTACATTAATATTTAGTATACATTAAAATGTTGTGTACATTAATATTTAGTAAGTATTCATTAAAATTTACTAATTATTCAAGTTTAGTATATTTTTACACATTTAAATATTATTGTCAATAAATGTTCGCAATGCTTTTGGACGGGATACTTAAGATTTGTGAGGCTTTTCATCATCAGCACAGACAGAGTTTCTCTATCATTACCATATCCTCATCAATATGACGTGGAACAAACATGACATCACGAATACATTGATAGGCAAATTCGACGGTTAATTCATTCCGCTCGATAGGCAGGCTGCACACGTGCGCGTTGAGTTACCGATGTGACATTATATAGACAGCTACGCGTTCTACGAATGTTTAATGTGTGTCCGTAGCCTAAATGCGTAAGGTTCATTCCACTTTGTTCCATTGTGTATTAGTTAAAAGTGAAATGCGAAAAAGCCTTAGCTAGCTGCTATGTGTTTTGGGTTATAGGTACTGTTGAGCACGCATTTTTCCGTATTTGTGGCCGACGAAGACCATAGTCACTTAAATTATTTCTTGCGTAACCGTTTTGTATTTATTGCATATAGAAGCAAAACAAAACATAATATAATATAGAATAATTCATATATATATATATATTCATAATTCAAGAAAGGCGCAAAAAGAGCTCTCTTCCAAAGCCGGCAACGCACTGGCGACTCCTCGGATGTTGCGAGTGTCTAGGCGACGGTGACCGCTTACCATCAGGTGACCCGTTGGCCTGTTTGCTGCGTTAAATTAAAAAGAAAAAAACTCAGAAACGACGACGAAAAGATACGAAAGACAAAACAAAGATAAAATGAGCAGAGATTTAGTAATGAGCATGAAGGCTGTTAGAATTGTAACTTAACCTAAGTTGTATCAACAGGTGCCTAAAGTATTTATTTAATCATTTGCACCTTGGTTTTTGAAGCACAGCAAAGATTATATGACTTAAATGGCCTCTTTCAGCTTTCCTCGCACCTATATATATTATTAAAATAGGCTTTTACGACTACCTTTGTCTGCATGCCATTGGGGAAAACCAGTTAATCTTGGTGAATTATTTAACTTTTGTAATAAATATAGCAAACGTATAACAAACAAAGCGACATAACAAACATAGCAAAATATAACAAACATAGCAACATATAACAAACATAGCAACATATAACAAACATAGCAACATATAACAAACATACCAACAAACAACTAAGCGGTAGTTGCGTCTATCACTTAAACTATTATATCCTTAGAAGTTTTCCGAAATCATATTTAATTCGGAGCATAAATTCCTAATTCTTGTATGAAAGTAAAGTAGCTAGATTCTAAGTGGAATACAGCCAGCGTATCACCCTATTACATATTCCTTGAACGGAGTGCCTACACACTTGTTATTGTACATCTCATATTTTACTACGGGCACTAAAAGCGATCTGTCCGAGTGTGTCCATCGTTTTGGCACGTTTATGTGGTCACCGGACAGAGTTATGTCGGGCGTTCGCAACACCATATTTTACACGTGTGTGAGGACATTTCTAAACGTATGCAACGCAATATAAAATATTATAAAACGATATAAAAAATATTAGATCGAAGATTGTTGACATAGCGAATGTAAATGTCTAATAATAATAGGAACTTACTGTAATTTTTATATCGATACGACATAGTGTTTTGATTTACATGGCTTTAACAAAAAGAGATTGCCCAGTATTTTGATTTCGGTATCTCCGACTTCAGTTGGTGCGTTTTATAATTTAAATATCACTAGTTATAACGGTGAAGGAAAAAATAGCAAGGAAGCCGGCACACCTTAGAGATTTTATAAACTACACGATACTTTTCGAAATGTGATGTGTACCAATCCCCATTCGCCCAGCGTGTTTAACTACAACGCTAAACCTTTTCGCTATGTCGGTACACTCGTATCCAGCAAAGCGTGTACAGTAACAGGACAGCTGTTACACTACATACAACATGTATGCTTTTCATGTAAATACATGTAATAGACGAGAATAGGACCGGCAAACGGATCAGCGGGTGGGTTCACCAACCAATGAGCAAACCAACCCGTCAGATTAAATATTATTTAGCAATTTATATGTGTCACTAATTGTACTAAAGTTGTTAGTTGTCAAATGTGTCATTCGTAATTCAAAATAAGCCGTTATTTTCAAATTTATGTTATGCCGATATAAAATTAACGAAACTGGTTTTATTAAGGGCGTCTTAATTTCTAATATGTTGTACAAATTGATGGATTTGCATACTAAAACAGCCATTTGTATACATTCATTCATAATTAAATTATTATAACATAAAATGTTATATATTACTTTTGTGAACGTATCGCATTATGTTACCTATGAATTTATAGTTTTTATAATATTAATTAAATTTTTTGTTCCGCGGCCGCAGTATACTTATATTTACAACATAAAACAATGAAAATAGCTTAAGTTACTCGCTATAACATCGGCTATCTGGTAGTGTAATTCGCATTAAAATCGGAGTTCGGAGATTTATATGTTTTTATAATAATAACAATACCTTCACGCCAGGTTCCTAACGGGGTAGTCAGGGCGCGAGTACCAAATAAGTATTATATAGTATGTATGTATATATGTATGTAAATATGAATGTAAATATGTATGTATCCAATAAATAAATAAATAAATATGTTTATCAGCTGTCCAGTTACCATAACACAGCCATTCAATTGCCTAATTTGGAATTAGATAGCCGTGTGTGGAATTGTCCCCAATCACTATTATTCTTATACCATCACGCCAGGCCCCTAACGGGGTGGGTAGAAAGCACCGTGTGCCAAATATCTCTGCCCTCGCAAAACGAACGCGCGTCTACATTCATGGCTCTCTTCATGCGTACACGCCGGGTTTGAATAATGCTTACAAAACGTTGCCTCCACAGAACCGAGCCCGTGAAGGATCATGAACTTCGCTAAGCCTCAACTCATCTTCGATCCGACCGGGCGATGGTTCCGTTGACAATTTCTCAAAAGCAATTAAAAAATCCGTCGCGCTAGTAACGCATCGCATATTCAAAGTGCAATGCGTCAATAAACAAGTGCCCATTCAATTCAAAAGTAGCAAGAACAGCCCGTGTGGTCAACTAGGTGCTAGCGATGCGTCGCGTCGCCCGCAGACGCACTTAAACATAACTAATACGACGCATGTGACGCGCATGCGCAATGCACGCTGGATGCAGTTGCACCGAGCCACGGACGGTACGTGAGTCATTGATTCCCAACTCATGGCTGTTTAATTTACTTATAATCCGATTTTGGTGATGGAAGAATAGCAACAGATAAACTTGAGTATGTTGATGGATGTAGATGTCCAGGAAGACCGAGGATTTCTTACCTTGGCAAAGTAAGTCAGCTACTGGTTGATAGGGGAGTCAAGAAAGTTGAAGAGGGAGGAATGTAGAGGCACGTCAGGTTTGTAAGGACAGAGATATTTGGCACTCGGTGTTTTCTACCCACCCCGTTAAGGACCTGGCGTGATAGTGCAATATTAATAGTAATTGGGGACAATTCCACACACGGCTATCTAATTCCAAATTAGGCAATTGAATGGCTGTGTTATGGTAACCGGACAGCTAATAAACATATGTACATACATACGATATAATACTTATATAGATATTTTTATTACGACCAGACGCAGGACAAACAAATGTGCCGCACACACAAATGTTTGTCCCGGGTGGGAATCGAACCCACGATCATCGTTTGCAGTCAAGGTGTGAAGCCACTCTACTACGTGGTCATTCAAATGTAGAACAATCTCAATCAAATTTATTTTTGTTTCTTGTTCGACCCTTTTGTTGGTCCGCTGCTGGACCGGGTCTCCTCTCACGGTGAGAGGGATTTAGGCCGTAGTCTACCACGCTGGCCAAGTGCGGATTGGTAGACGTCACTATACTTAGACTCAATCAATATACAGTGCATCGATCACGATGCAGTGCAAGTTCAAATCAGATATTTTAATGGACTCGCAGCCGCTGCGGTGCGGCTTCCTGCGTTGGGGTGGGGGGACGTGACGTGCATTGCTATGGTATATGGCGCTTGCTTGTATTTATTACGACTTCGTACAAATGCTATACATTTTGTTCAGACTGCAGCGCAAATAATAATAACATGGATGATGAAAGGGTGACAAAGCAGATATACAATGCAAGTGACGGATTTAGGTGCCGGGACCTAGACTGTCCTATCTCGACCGTATAGGTCAGACACCGGCTAACGGGGCAGTCGAGTCTCCGAAACGGTCGTGCATGAATGAAGAGAGTGATGAACAACGAAGACATTAAATTGCCTAATTTGGGATCAGATAGCCGTGTATGGACAATTCCACCAGTGCGTGACATTTTGATCTTGGACTTCTGCTGTAACATAGCTAACGAAGGAAGGATTTATTGATATTCCAATTGCCCTAAGAGGATCTATTAAGTGTTCAGTTTTTTTGAAAAAAAAAAAGTTTTTTTTCTAGCCTTAAAGAGTTTTAACCTTACACACAAATCAAAGTTATATCCCGAGATGGATCACATCAAAAACTATGATTGCAAAATGGCCGTTAAGAACATGACATACCTATACCTATGTGTTTGTTTAAAAAAACTCAAATTACTTTAAAAAAAAACTTCAATTCTTCTGTTGCGTCTGTTGAAGAGAGCATTTTTTTAAATTACCCGCGTAATTATTAGTTTTTTTGAAAAAGGAACACTCGAAAGCGACGTTGTTTCGCAACCTTCGTATACGGCAGCTTTCGATTATAACGAAGCTATACGCCTAAATTGAATGCTCTGTCTGTTACTTGATTAATTATCATTACGGGGCTCAAACCAAACCGCTGGGTCTCTTAATGCGCCTCATTGAAGTACAGGCGAGTACACAAGTGATAAATATAATTCAAGTCGTTTTTGTATAATAATTCATAAAAAAAATCAATGCATTTATTGATTTCTGGCAATAAAAATATAAGAATTCCGTTGAATTGGTACTGATTACCTATTTTTATGTTTAGATTATAAGCAGCTAAACTTTATTTTATGTAACACTCACTTAATTTAACAAAATGCTGTACATTAACGATATGTCAAATTACATTTCTGTTCTTTTTTTCTCACAAAAAAAATTATCAGCGACTTTGCAATTGTGTACAGAACTGTACGGCAAGCCCACAGCCAACTGAAGCAAACAGTACGCAAATTATAATACAATTACCGGTGTTTCCGCGAATTCGCGATTAAATACACATTACTGCCTCCAACCTGCAGATTACGAGATATTTAGCCGCCATTAATATATTATATTTGAATATCACTCGCTATAACGGTGAAGGAAAACATCGCGAGGAAACCCGCACACATTAGAGATGTTATAAAGTTTATAATTTTCTGAGGTGTGTGAAGTCTACCAATCGGCACTTGGCCAGCGAGATGGACAAAGGCATAAACCCTCTTACTGTGACAGGAGATCGGGTGCCGCAGTCGACCAATAAAAGGGTCGAAAAATATATATAACGTAACATCACGCCTGTAATACCCTTAAGGGGTAGGCAGAGAAGTGTAGTACACCCCCACATTTCACCATTTACGTTGTTAAACAATAATTATGCAATAATAACGTAATAGCAACCTCTGTACAGGTAACGAACCCCAGTACAGCTAATTGTATTCCTCACGCCTTGACAAGTGAAATATTTTTGGCCACACAAGGCCTAGGCTCATTTGCTATGCATACGTGAAATATTGGTACAAACATATCCAGTCGTATTCCTAAAATATTCAACAAACGAATTGCGATCTTAAAACGATATTGATAAAACAACTTATCGTTTATGTAAGGTATAAAATTAACTTTGTAAGTTCGTACAATTGTAATTTATTGAATGTGTCTGTCATAGATAAATACATTCAAATTTCAACTTTATGTATATGTTTATAAGGATTGACCGTAGTTCGTGGAAACGCAAGGACAGTTTCTAAAATCAAATCAAAATTCGAACGTCGAATCGATCTAATACAGATTAGAAAACTATTGTTGTGCAGTCGTAAACTGCCAATTATAAACTGGTCATGTGTAAAACATAAAAATTCGACCCTCGCGCGACACTTCCGCGAACTATTTTATTTATCCCATGCGATTTGAATCGCTACCCGGACACGAATAATGTAAATAAAGCCCAATATCGCGTGAAAATGTCATCCGTCAATTGTTTTTTTTTTTATCGCCACGAAATGCCAACGGATTTTAGATGCAGTCATTCCAAAAATATAAAAGTCGAATTCGGGTGCGAAGTTCACAATAGATATTCCTAACGACAAAGGTATTAATTTTATATTAGCCCTTCATAAGGGATTGACACGTCGACTGTATCATTTTCCACTCCATCTGTAACCATTATTCCCTAATGCTTGAATTCCATTTCAATAATAGGTTAACAATTATCGAAAACTCAAAAGGCATTATAACAACCACGAATAGAGTTTTGAATTCCATAAAATTGGCCTCGGGAGATGCAAATATTCCGGTATTCAAACGATTCCGAAAGAGATGGTACCGTACGAAAGAGTGAGACGGCATGTTTTTTTAAAACTTTTTTTCATGTCACAAGCGCAACTGCCAGCTTCCAAGAAGGTGTAAAGTGGATTTTGTTTTGTGTTATTTGTTATTTATTTTATTGTATTGTTAATAAGCATGGCAAGGGGACCGACGTAAACTATTATTAAATGGTTATTTGGAGCTAAATAGAATATGATGAGCGTGGATAATCATTGAATGGGAACAGAGCAATCAGGGTCCATTGTTGTCGCTTTGACTTCTGACGTCTTTATTGTGCACGGCTCCACGGCCCGTACAGCCACTCGAAGCTGAATTTATAATCTGTGAAATAGAGATGTTTTTTGTCTGTGCGTTTTCGCGCCAATTGATATATTATTGGCAGTGACGTTGAAACGTATAAAAGTTAATAGAATGCTCGTATATCGTGTGTTCATAGAAATATATCGAGAGATAATTTGTTAAAAGTAAAATTTGTCGCATCAAATGGTTTCCTATTGAATTGTGGACGCTCTTGTTAAATACACAATGCCTTTTATACACCAAGATTTATTTATATTCTTAACATGTATGGATCTGTATTTAGGAATAGTCTCAATTTTACATGACTGTTGAAAAATTAAAATTGTATTATTTTCTAGCATTTGGTGATGTTACAGTTTCTTTTCATTAGGGTTGACAAAAACGGTAAAAATAAAAAATATTTATGTATACATAAAAAATATTTATGCTTATAAAATTTACCAGGGCGTTTTTTGGCACAACTCTTGATAAAACTTTGTAGTGTCTCTGAGGTGTGTGAAGTCTGCCAATTCGCATTGGGCCAGCGTGGTAATGCCTGAAACTCCAGTAGCAGACCAATAAAAGTCGGAAAAACCTTACAGCCTATTCATGTATATATCTTTTAACAGCTCCTAATAATTTATTTACAATTAAAATAAATAGAAGCCATTAAAACTATGGATATAGAAATAACTCCCATAAACATTAGCTGCATTGCCGCACGGCTGCCTTTCACCCTCGGCAATCGGCCAATTATTTATTTGAACTACGTACAATTAACTTTGGCAATCGTATTCAATAGAGAATTAATGTTTCGTAAATTAAATTGGCCCGTAATGGATGATAGATTTACTGGTTTTGATTTTGTTTTGTTCACGTGTGGGAGAAAATCGTGTTAGGGACGGGCGATCTAATGGTTTAGCCGTTCTGATAGCTACTTTGTAGTGTGCGCAAGCATTTAGGTATGTTGACTTTGTGTGTTGTGTGCAGAAATATTTATACAAATAATAAAATTGAAGTGTCTGTGCAATATGAAAATAATAGCTTTCTAATGAATACACATTAGAGTACATAACGAAACGCAATTTTTCATTGCTTTGTCTGTCTGTTCGTGTGTTGTGGGTAATTTCTGTAAGAGTTCAACCGAATTGGCGAGACTTGTACAGGAAGGTAGCTGATGTTATGAAGAGTAACTTAAGATTACTTTTATTGAAATTATTGAATTACGAATTTTGAAATGGAAGATGAATACTAGAGCAATTGATTCTGCGCTCTCTGCTTATCCCGTTGAGGACTTGGCGTGGTGAATTTTTCATTTCCCTTATTATATGCAATATATTGCAATTATATGCAATATATAGGTTGTGTAACCTAAAACACACACATAAAAATACCTCAATACTGTTCTAACTCCACAACTTATTGTCTTTGGATAGGTCACCTTTTTAGAATACCGAAATCGATTTAATCCAACTGATTTTTACACTGCACCCCAAAACACTCGCCATCTCTTTCTCCTTTATTCTTTCTTCCCTCTATCCTATTCTCTTTCTTGTGTCTATATCTTTTTGAAACACGAATTGAAATTTTCTGATACATACATAGATTTTAGAAATAATATTATCACCGCTAATAGACTATTAAAACATTACGTTATGACGTGTCTACCTACCCCTGCAGGCCACATGTGCGCGACGTTATCTCCAAATATCTGAGGAAGACGGCCGTTTCACCGCTAAATGGTTTTGCGAGATAAAGGACCCCTGGTGAGCGGCGTCGGCTGTACGGACTTTACCGAGTATAAAATGCCCACAAAGTAGCTGGACCCATTGGCCTGTATATTTAAAAGTTACAGACCTTCACTAGTTTAGCAACTATAGGTAGTGGATTCCATTTCTATATACGACTAAGACTTGCGCGATGCGTTTGTTTGTTTTCTGTCTGTTCGTAATAAAAGTATCTTAATATATATAAATGCGTGTCACGTCGTTTGTCAGCGATAGACTCCTAAGCTACTGGACCGTTTTTAATCGAATTTTGCACATCGTGTGCAGTTTGATCCAACTTGAAAGATAGGATGGCTTTTATCTCGATTAGTGATCTAATTTTTTTTATAGGATAACACTCAGTTGGACAAACATCGTGCTAAGAGACTTTTAATCGTAAGAGACAAACATCGTGCTAAGAGAAATTATGATAGAACATTATTATAATTGAACCACAGTGACGCGTGGTCGTGTCTGGTAGTCAAAATAAAAATATATAGGTACAATGGCATTACAAATATTTGATACATATTTATTTATATATGTATTTATTCCTTTGAAATATAAGTTTATCTCCAAAGGAACACATCAAAAACTTCAATGCTTTAGTAGCTTTAATATTCATAAATAAAAACGTAAAGTCCAGCCCTGTAGAGTCATTCCGAGCTGCTTGCAAAGAATACGTCATTCCAAACAACTCGCTGCTAATTATTTCGAAATAATGGCCCCTAATATATGGGTCCGGGTGAAATATGGCCTTTTAATGGCCTGTCAATGGCCACAAACGCCTTTGTCTTGTTTACGGCGTTCGGCTGCGTACTGTGGTCGAGGCCTTAGCCTGTTCAAGTGGTTTGCGAGGATACCTAGATAAATTATAATAATTAGTCACTACGAAATGTTAATAGGGACATTGCTTTTGATGGTTCTATAATGCTAGGGCTTATGTTGTTGAATTTTTTTTTGCTTAAACATTTAGAATATCCATATTATTTTGCGTATGTTTGTATTTAATATTTAATATGTATTTGTTATTTTACACGGCGATGTTATGAACTTCAGAATTGGATATAATTTACTTCTATACAGTTTTGAAATCAACACAAAATAATGAATCAAATCACAAAACAGATTAAATATTTCATATTGGTGTTCTATTGATATTATACTGGTACCACTGTATGGTAATAATATTATGTTGGTACAACTGCCATGGTAAATGTTAATTATCCTACACAGCAAATGCTATAATAGTATAGCTTATATGTTTTTACAATGATTTATTAAGAGAAATCGTAAACGGATTCTTATTAACTACATATTTTTGAAAAGGCAATGGAAATAGGTAGGTGGTGAGTTTAGTTTTGTAAGGGCAGCTCAAATCTATCCGATGATACGGCTTTTATTGTGAATTTACCATTTTGTCTAATCCCGCCATTTTGCGATATGCCGCCATTTTGAAACTGTTGACGTTTTGAACAAATGTCACCAATATTTGAGCTACTCACACGAAATACAATTTTTTTTTGTATCTGTGCGTTAAGTTATCGCTATATGCATTTACAAATGTATGTATGTAGCTATATGTAATTTACCAGCTGCCTGCTTACCATTGCACCGGCTCTGCTTATTTGAGAAACAGTGATCTCAAAATATTATTATTATAATTCAATTAGAATTTGGCATTTAAATTGGACATCCAATGTTCCCTTGTATGAGATAAAAAACCATCTTTATAGACCAATAAGAGGGAACATGGTAGCAGCGGAACACAATGGGAGCCCTATAAAGCTGTAGGGGGCGTATCTATGATCAAATTTATTCCGTTTTCCATAGAAATGTCTCATTTTAATAGAATACAGAGCCACGAATGTATGGGTTATTATTTGGATGGTTTATTTTATTGGCCAGTTCCGCTATTAGTACCGCGTAGCTCATTGTAGGTGGCGGTGCTGGTGTTAGCCGGGTATTAAAAAGCCTTCAATCTGGGTGTATGTTGAAATTAGATATGGGACGAGTTCAAGTTATCCCGAGTTCTACTCGGTTTCAATTCGACCGAGCCGGGTAGGTGCGCGGCCGTTACTCGGTACAGATTTATTTACGTTTCTGTAAAATTGTTTCAGAGCAGCAAACCTTGTGCAGCAGAATACTAGGCGCTGGCACCGAGTATTCGGCCGAATAAATACCGAGCAGTTAAAAATTGCCGAGAGTTTCAACCAACTACCCGACCCATCCCTAGTTATAATATTTAAGCAGTTCAAATTGTTTTTATTGAACTGAATTTTAAGCAATGAATTTACAAAAAAAAAATACATAGTAAAAATATTTCCATTCTCACTTTTCTTAACTCGTCCGAAAATTATTGAACATATTTACATAGATATGAAAACAAACAAACCATTTTCTAATCACACTTTTCCGAACGAATTTTTGTACGAGAAATTCCTTTTTCAAAATAACCAACCACAAAGTAGACATCAAACGACAGTAACACATAAATCAGGGTGAAGCAAGCGCCTCGGTGAGATAACAACACGTATGGTGCATTCATAGCATGCGATCTGGTGGGCGCGGCTGCGGCTCGCGGCTCGCGGCTCGCGGCTGCGGCTTACAGCATCACCGCCTGCTAAACCCATATAATAAAGAGATATGCTTCTTTTATAATCTCTATGGTCCGTAACTCCCAAATCTCGATTCACAATGCAAATATGTAGTTTTGTAACGAGCAAACCTGTCTGTCTATGTAAAATTGTTAATATAAGTACGTATGGTGTTTATATCCGACTGATTACCATACTAAAGGCTTTGTCTGCCTTTATACGCTTCAAAACGGGACGCAAGAGAAAAAAAATGCTGCTTATCAGCAAAAGCAGCGGATGTGGTTGTTCTACATTGACCTTGGACTGCCATTATGAACCACTGCTAATTAACAAGTCGTCTAGTATTCATTTGATTGTCGCATCAGTCGCATGCGTCAGCCGCAGCCCTGAGCCGCCCCGCTTAGGGCTTCGGAAGTCGGCCGTAAAACACCCAAAACTGACAAAGATCTCGAAGTAAGGGCACGTACACACGCCGGTATCGGGTTACGCGTAATTTGAATAAATTATTGCCTTGACATCTCTATTCTCAAGACTACGCCCGTTGTTATAAATTTTATGTTGGTTCTCTTTTTATGTAAGTTTTGTGTTGTGCACCACGCTTTTCTGTCATGATTAAGTGTAATGAATATTTAATCTGTTCCATTGGGCGTGCGGCTCGAGGTGCCTTTGCCCGTTCGTTCATGTTTGGCGGGAATCGCTCGCGTCACGCCATTTTGAATTCGCGTCTTAAGAGTTTTCGCGAATCGTCTACGCTATTATGATTTAATTACTCGTTTGGACTTAAAGCGATTGACTTCAATTTGATTTAAACACATGTATAGATTTATGTAATGTCTAACTAACTGAGAAAGGCGTTTAGAATGTTAAATTTTTCTTTATGAAGTTTGGTGGAAAACAATACTTTTGATCTGTTGAACCATAAACTAATTCGAAATCGATGGCTTTACGTAATATTGTCTCTGGTTATTATTAGACGATACTGTCAACAACAAATAGAATACAATTTAATAACTCACGGTGTTACATTTATTACTTAAACTCAGCGGTGCGAAAATATACATATTTCGCTGTGATTTATCAAAATAACAATACCTTTGCGGTGACTTCCCTATTTCCGTCTCTGTTTAACGCGCCGATACATTTCGAGTGTGAAAGGGACGGCTGTTATGAAAGGTAGCGCTATTGAAATGTTTTTGTTGCGAGTCAAGAAGCCGTGAAATTCTTGGATATTGTTGTGCGTAATGTGAAATTACTCGGATTGTGATTCCGTTGTTGTGGAGAATTGATGTAATATAAAACTTGATATTTCCAAAATAAATGGATATTTATATAAATCACTATGCACGCGACTTCGTCCGCGTTTGAATTTAATTATTTAATATAATTCTAAAATAAAAGTAGCCTAAATTACTCTTTATTACATTAGCTATCTGCCAGTGAAAGTCCCGTCAAAATCGGTCCAGCCGTTCCAGAGATTAGCCGGAAC
>DWDX01002912.1:0-14124 GCA_018245675.1 Agara michaeli | reverse complement strand
ATTAATTACTAGCTTTTGCCCGCGACTTCGTCCGCGTGGAGCAGTTTATATCTGTATTATTTGCAATAAAAGTATTCTAGACAATTAAAATGCTGCCCAGAGTCACTATTCCACGCGGACGAAGTCGCTGGCAAAAGTTGGTTCAGTTAGAAACAGAAACATCTTGAAACATTTATTTATGTATATATTCACGTTGTATATCTGAGCGCGGTTCTCTCCTGCAATGGTTTCAAGTTTGAAGCACTATAACAATAATAATTACTAGGGACAGTCTCACGCGGCTATCCGATTCCAAATTAGGCAATTGAATGCCTGTGTTACGGTGACCGGACAGCCAATAAACATACATACATATGTACATACGTTAACACTTATATAGATATTTTTATAACGACCAAACAACAAACAAATGTGCTCATCGCACAAATGTTTGTCCCGGATGGGACTCGAACCCACGACCCCCGGTTGCACACTGACGATTATCATTAAAATGACATCAACGGTTATGTAATGATACGAAATAAAACACGGTGTTTCTTTTAAATTTTCTTTTATAAAACATAATAAATACAGGCTTCAACGTAATGCGACTTCAAATAAGGTGGGTACGCTACGGGGAGTGTCGAGGACGGCAAGTGTCTTTGGAACCACGTGGCGACTGCACAACGATCGGCAAACGAACGAACAACAAACAAAACAGACATACACAAAAGGTCGTCGCTCACTATCGGCCCGGCACGCAACAAGCTACGCGTGTGCGTGCGGAATTTTTAATATGAACTTCATATACATATCAGGGGTGCGGTTTAGGATGGCAACCGTGGAATTTCGTTTCAATTACGCTCAAATACTACGTGTAACAATGTTCATTATCCAACGGTACCATTCCCAGAGCGCGGAGACGTATGGTTTTTGAGAAAAACTGGAAATTTTGAAGTCCCTATCAACTCTGTACTCCCTCCCACTGGATCGCCTCACCGCGCCCGCTGCACGGTGCCGGATTGACAGGTGAGCGACGACTTTAACTCAACTCGAAAACACTGTTTTAACGTTACCCTGATAATATTTTGGACGCAGTTGTAATTCGAAGTGTCGAGTGCCACCACGTTCAGTGCGACATTCGATATATTATAATTTACTATAATTTTACATTTTTTTTCTTAAATTTCAAACAAACCTTTTTTTTTTAACTCGCGTCTCGGCTACAACTCGGCGACGGTGCACTCTGCCACACACGTCTAATGCGTGTGCGACACATTTTTCATACTCGAATTACAATTCACACTAAAATCATTGCGCAGCGTCCACAAAATTTCAAATTGCAATATTTTCATAACGCTTTCAATTATACTAAATAACGCCGCGTAGATAAAAAAAAAATTCGCAAACATTGTTTGTAAAACTTTCACATAAAAAATTTTTATCGATCAACTTTGGGTTTCAGTTTTGTTCTAGTCACTAAGTAAAGCTTTATATTGTAATTGCGTTGTTATGACATAAACTTTTTATGTATAAGAA
The DNA here is from genome assembly GCA_018245675.1 of Agara michaeli. Lineage (NCBI taxonomy): Eukaryota > Metazoa > Arthropoda > Insecta > Lepidoptera > Hesperiidae > Agara > Agara michaeli. The sequence goes on along the minus strand of DWDX01002912.1, from coordinate 12,606 downwards.
TGCGTATTTTTTTCTATGCGATATTTCACTGATACACAACAGATAATTACATATATTTTGCTAGTTCCAAATCTTACGAAAACAACGAGTGAAGGGCAAGCGATGTATATTTTTAGTGTAATATGATTTACATAAGTGACTGTGTACCATTTTGAAATGAAAAAATCCTTTCAAGTCGCTTTTCGTTATAAAAATGGTTCAACGGTATGTATAAAGGAATTGCAAAGAACTATGCACGCAATAAAATAGAATAAAAATACATTACTACAGTCTGTACTCTATTTGTAAGTTGGAGGGGACATGAACACGTGGCGAAGTTAATAAATCTTAAAAACGTCACAAATGTATGTACAAAAATCTAACCGCCATATTTATACACGCTCAACACTTTTAGTGTGCTTTCTGTCTCTTTCTGTTGCAGCGTTCTATATACAACACGTGCGCGATGAAAACATGGTTATACCGAGAAGTGTGTTATTGAGTGTTTATGAATATAGGGTGCGGTCCCGACTGTAGCCGATGTTGCCATAACTAATGCGTAGTCAGTCTTGAGGGAAAAAAATACATAAAAAAATAAATCACACTGTATATAGCTGCGTAGAGTTTGTCATCTGATTGTAATACTCTGAATGTTCCAATGGTCGTAAAGATAATGATATTAACCATAGAATCCAACCAAAGAAAGCCAAATCAATGAAGGTACATTCAAACATCCGTACTGTTTGATGTAACTATTATACATAGAATCAATCGGACAAAAGAAAGGGGACTTAAAAAATACATTACATAAGCGATATGTAAAAGAAAACACAGTGAACATTGGCCGGGGTCGCTCAGTTGTCATCCAGATTTGGTATGAAAACAATACATTTGTCATTTAACACTCTCTTTTATACGGAAGGTATTTACAAAATAAATAGATAAATAAGCCCCTATATACACTGATTACAGTTAACATTGTTCTGAATGTTGTGTTGCACATAAATAAAAATAAATAGATACATAAGCTCTTATATATACTGATTACAGTTAACATTGTTCTGAATGTTGTGTTGCACATAAATAAATAAATAAATAAAAATAAAACTTAATTTCACGACACAGTCGGGCGGATCTAAGGGGCTATGCATATTATATTGAACTTAATAAATACAATTCGCGTATGGTCCGTTGTGTTGAACGTACGCGGGCGTCGTGCGTACGGTGTGAAACGTACCTAATTTTTTTTTTTGTGGTTTTTACATCTTAAGTTATTGGCAATTGAATGCCTTTGTAATGGTAACAGGACAGCTGATAAACATACATAAAATACTTATATCGATTATTTTTATTGCGACCAGACACAGAACAAACGTATGTGCCGCACACCTAAACGTTTGTCCCGGGTGGGAATCGAACCCACGAGCTCCGGTTTCGGAGTCCGGGGTCTCTGACCACTCGACCGCGAAGCCATTCTAATACAGTCCAAGTATGTTTATGTATTTCCGTTTGGCACCGAGCGTCGCGCACGTGCGTCCAACACGGAATAAGACATACACGCTAAAATATAACACTTACAAGAAAACGATGACATTAAAATGACTAGCAGACAGTTAGTACCCCTACAGTAATTAGACTTAGCGCTTGAAATATCTAGAAAACAAAAGAACAGCGAAGTCAGATCTAACCTAGACGCAGAACAGAACCTCATCAACACCGAATAACACAATAGATTCTTGGCAAGTAATTTTTGGGTGTTCGTATAAAATTCTAAGCTTGTCCAATTCGAAGTACAAAAAAAAAACAAAACATCTCGGGCTCCATTTAAAATTAAATCCTGGCAAATTTTCTCCATAGGTACTGGCAACACTAAATATTTAGGTATGCGCTTACGGCTCTGGTAAGAGCTCTATTTGCGTTAAAAAAAATTATAAAGCTGGGTTGCCATTATTAATAGTCTAATCCGTTTTTGTTGGTTTTAAATACACACATGGACCTAGTAATTTAACAATTATGTTTATAAATTTAATAATACAAATAAGAATCGTTTTGTAATAATATTAAAATACAGGAGAAAAGGCAACTTCAATTAATAAATAAATTCATATTCATCGCCGATACAAATCATATTCAGTGAGAAAATATTGAAAAGCATTTTGCCTTTATCTTTCCTCAAATTCAAATTTGAATTTGAGTTTGAGGTCATTTTATATGAGACTTACAGAGTTTTGAAATCGTGATATACAACAAAAGCCCAATTTATACAGTAATTTTATCATAAGTGTATTTAATAACAAAATATTTGTCACAATTACACATTCATATTTGGTTTGAGGTTTGGTTAGAACAAAGTTAGTTTAATACTTTTCTGACTTATTTTCAACTTTATGTGACTCGAAAAAACCTTTTACCTTACAGATATATAAGATTGTTATAAAAAATTACACAAAATAGCACTTAAATAAAAGTTACGGTCAGTGGTTTTAATACACATTCATAAAATCAATGCAAAAATAAAATAATAATAAACGATATTAAAGCTTATAAATTTTAAATGTTGATAAACATGAAGTTGGTCCTTCGAGCCGGATAACACGTTACTTAATAGCTAATAGAGTTTCAAATTCCTCTGCGTACAATATTTTCATAATATATAAATCATAAACCTGAAATCTAATCACTTATTGCATACATTACACACCAGTATGGGCATGTGTCTTCACACTTACGAACGCTATTAATAATATTATTGCACTATTTATACATACAAAGAAATAATTGCAAATATTAATGTGGGTAGTTATACTTTGGGGAAGTTAAAGTAACGGTGAATAATAAGAGATTATATATACACTAGGTTTATATGTATTATTATGGACAAAGTTCAATTTAACAAGATCGCTTGTTAAGAGTGGAAATTGTGATGGCATAAATAAAACGAATAACAACAACAACAACAACAACACACCGTCACGCCAGGTCCCTAACGTGGTAGGCGGGGCGCACCGAGTGCCAAGTATCTCTGTCCTTGCGAACCTGACGCGCTTCGTCTACATTCATCATTCTCTTCGTGCATAAACCGAATAATATTCTAATTTTAAGTTAAACACTTGTGACCTGTGTAGTTAACATTATTACAGTTATTCTGTAAAAAAAAATGGCAGTGATTTGGGTATACACCGGCACATAATAAGTTTAATGTCACTCTCTATTCTTTTTTCGTTTAATTTAGTATCATCGTTACTGGTACTGCAAATTCAAATTCAAATTGTTTTATTCATCATAAGGTACATACATACACTTAATGCATGTGCATTTTACACTGACAACACTCTGTTAGCAACATTAATTATCACTTTATAATAACGATCGAAACTAATTCTAGAAACGACAAACGTGCTAGTGAATGCTAGATGTAAATTAAAAAGTGTCAAACTTGTAAAAAGATTTAGTGCCAGCGCGTTTTGTACATACTAAATTCTAGTGTACTTTAAAGAGGCATTCTCTAGTTAATATCAAAACTTGAAAACAATAGAATCGTATTACAAAAAGCGGGCACGGCGTGTGATGCTTACGCAATCGATTAAGCAAATTAGCCAACACGTTAGGTCTGTATAGCTTTTCTAGTTGACGGTGGAGGATTCCAATGAATTGGTCATACCGATTTTTTTGTAATGAAAATTATTAATATTTATCGCCATTACGCGGCAGAATTAAAATGAACTGGCAACACATAAAACTATGCATTCCAACGCACGTCAAAAACATCCCACGGAACCCATCGCGTGCCAACAGCCTGAACACATATACATAAGCGTATCTATATTACATCACATCACTTAAGAGTCAACCAATAATATTTATCCTTGTTGTCTATCTAATTAATATTAGGTCGCACTGGAAGCTGACTGCGATCCTTTTCGCTTTATTTCTTTAACGTAACATCACGCCTGTAATCCCCTAAGGGGTAGGCAGAGGAGTGTAGTACACCCCCACATGTCATCAGTTAAGTTTAAGTCCCACAATTTAATAGGTGGTGAGCCTATTGCCATGCACCGGTCACACATCCAGACTCCGAGTCACTGCTAGAAATTCTAAATTAAAGAAATCCAACAGTACCCAACCCGGGATTTGAACGCAGGATCTCCCGATCGGCAGTCGCGATAGCAACCGCCCGACCAACGAGGCAGTCAAAGTTAGAGTAATTTAAATCCGGATAACCGTCTCGTCTCTACATTCTTTGGTGTGGCGCTACAAAACCGGTTAAACCGTTGCACGGTTTTCTTAATACTCATTCGATAGACAAATAACATAATATTTAACTAGTTTTTTTAGATGTTAGCAGCAAGCTTTTATCTTTTTCATATTCAAAAGTTCCATTTCAAAATATTCGATTCATTTGACTTACAGTACAAATAATAATAATCTATTTATTTTTAACTTCAATTATTTGTAGCGCAAATAATTTCTGTATATTCGATATCGGCGTTTTTTTATTACATTTTATTGAATTGATATCAATAAACAGAATAATAAAAAATATTGCCTGCTTATTAAAACAATTGAAAACCACAGACAACAAAAAACAAAAACAAACAGCAAACCGGAACCGCTATCTGTTGAAAAACAAAGATGGCCGAAAGGATCGCTGTGTACACATGCCAAACGGAATAAAATTACTCTCTCCGAGAACAAAAAGTTTCTTCAAGAAATTGTATAAATAAATGTTTTATTTTCCTTCCATTACGTATGCTACCTTGGGCCGGACAAAGGCAAAGGAATACCTCACAAAGCAGCAAAACGACTTAATCCGAATCAGTACCCTGACAAACAAAGTTACCTGACGGCAAATAAAATAGCTGGCCCGATTTTTGTCTTTCATTTGTGTTTAATGCTTATACGCTAAAGCATACATATAATACATAGACCATTTACTAACGGGCATACGTATGTAATGCGTAATGCAAAAGCAGTGCCTAGTGGTTTTAAATTCAGCCTCCCACTCCGGTGGGTCTGGGTTCGATCCCGGCACCCACCTCTGATTTATTACGTGCGTTTTATGAGTAAAATTTAAATATCACTCGCTATAACGGTGAAGGAAAACATCGTGAGGATACCTGCACACCTTAGAGATGTTATAAATTATATAATATTTTGTGAGGTGTGTGAACTCTACCAGTCGCACTTGGCCAGCGTGGTAGACTATGGTGTAAATCCCTCTGAATATGGGAGAGGAGACCCGGTCCAGCAGTGGACCAACAAAAAAGGGTCGAAAAAAAAATGATCAATAGAGTTGCGCAGAGCTGAGCCAAAAACCATTGTTTGTTAAGTCCAGTAGAAAAAATCATCAGCTCTGTTTGTATGCAGTTTTATTAGTTTTGTGTGTACACGAACTGAATTGGCAGTTCCCAAACGTACCAAACACATCCCCGCGGCGGAATCAACGCGAACACCCGCTAATCTTATCTAATAAACAATATTTCGTAACACACCGCCCCGGTGGCATTTCGTTATTAAATGACAAAAGTTGCCATATGCGAACGTTGTAAACGCTCATCATTAGGGGTGCAGGCTCGGGGGCTCCCCGAGGAGTGCAGTCGTGTTATGGCCGCTCGTTTGTTCCAAATGACCCTAAATAATGCAGCGCAATGCCGATAACGACTGTGCTCTCGATACCCCAAATGGTCTCTTGAAACTATATTTTGTATTTTACTTAATTTAATACTTTATTTATATATAGATTACAAAGTAAAAGCAAACTCTGCGTTTAAAGGTATGAGTCTACCAGCGTACTAAGTTGCCAGTAATTTTTTTTTATAATGGAGCACAATTCGCAATAATCAATGTAACAAAATAAATAATAATAATACAATCATAATAGCACATTATTCAATAAGTCTTTTAAAATTAAAACCAGTCTTTTAAAGTTCAATCCCTTTTTTGTGCTAACTTGAACCCCTCCATAATAAAATCATTAGCGATCCTTATTAATGATGTAGGAGTAAACAATACACAATCATAAGCCCGAGCTATTCAAGTTTATATACATTAACAAACGATTTGTAACATTTACAACACGTGTTAATCATATATAATGTCATTTGTCAAGATTTTCTTAGCAAACAGGATTACAGATTAAAAACTTACAAGTCGTAGTTTTTTAAAATTTTTCAGTTAGAGGAGTAAATATTTGACATTTGTTAAAAACTTCCATGCATATATTGTAATAATAATGAGGCAAAATGTCACTCGCTATAACGGCGATGGAAAACGTCGTGAGGAAACCTTCACACCTTAGAGATGTTATGAGCATTTATAATGTTTCTGAGGTGTATGAAGTCTGCCAATAAGCTCCTCTAATGCAGAAAGGAGATTACACAGATAACCCATAAGAGGTAAGAGGAGGTAGTAATGCTGACAGTCTACAAAATTGTCTGTGACTTTTACTTTTTTTTTTAACATATTGAACTAAATTCCAATTAAGAATACAGTGATGTGAAATAAACGTGTCTGATAACGTAGCATGCGCACATGCGCCCAATGGATCCCCTGAGCTTATATTAATGGGGGTGTAACGTTTGACACCAATCTATGTAGCGGTTGCCAATTAAATATTGTCGCTGGAAGAGTTTTACATGAGGAACGGCAGTTATTGTCTACTTGCAGTCGTTTTCACTAGACACCCTCGTACATTAGAGAGGCAAACTATCAGAAATGCAAATCTTTTAAAGTAACAATAAGTAAGAAAATGGAACGATCTATTAAAAAAAAACTCTCAGCTATATTTAAAGCAACGTTCTAGAAATAATGAAGAAGCGATAATTAATGCTCAAAGATTATTTAATTATAAGGCTAAAAAGGCCTCTCTATATCTTTGAAATATTTGACACTGGTTGAAGTATGTATGAAGTCATAAAAAAAAATATTATTTTTCAATACCATTTGTTTCGTGCTGTTTTCACCCAAACAAGACAGGACAAGAGTGCAAAACCACGTAAGAAAAAAAGAGTAGATTTTTTTTATAATTCACTAGCTTTTGCCCGCGACTTCGTCCCGCGTATATTATTATACATATAAACCTTCCTCTCGAATCACTCTATCCATTAAAAAAAACGCATCAAAATCCGTTGCGTAGTTTTAAATATCTAAGCATACATAGAGACAGACAGCGGAAAGTGACTTTGTTTTATACTATGTAGTGAGATTAGTGATTCAACGTATACCTCTTTACCTCTTTACGGCGCCGAGTAACTATTAGCGTTATTTGTGTAGAATAACTGCATATATAGGTTACGCACGAATTATCCCTAAAGCTAAGCAGATCTTGACTAACGCAGACCAATTTATATATATTTCACAACGTACAATCAAACTTATAAAATACAAATTAAATCTGTTTGCATTAACATGTCACATCGTTTGGTAAAACTTGTCACAACTAGTCTGAACGTCCGTTACCTGGCTAGTTGGCATAAAAAATAAACCCTTCTTCGGTACAAGCGAGTAACGCTCATGGCGTTCTGTTTTTCCGACCACGTGAGTACGACATTGACAAATACGTTTCATTTTCCCTCACGACGATCTAATGCCGGGGGTATTAATCTTTTTGCCGGGGTTCACTTGAATTTTTATGCATTCCTTACTTGAATATTATTGCATCGGTAAATAAAAATGTCGTAGGCAGTTGTAGATTCTATGTTTGGTTTTTGCCGTTCAATATCAGTGAAGGAACGATGGTGGAATCGCGAAATCGATTTGTGCTGCGACTGTGGATGGTAGAGTCGGAAGAGGCGAACATAGGCTATATGTTCGCCTGTACTTTTTCCAAAATGTAGACGTTCTTATAGTTAAAGTATCTCTAACAGACAAGCTTGTATGCTGACTTTGATAAAAGTAGAGTAAGCAAAAGAAGTTTGTGAGGACTGTAGGTGATGGAAATGGGAAATGCGCTATGGGAAATATGCGCGGCTTTATAACAATAATAATAACAACATTATAAATTTAATGCACTATTTAACTAACGTAAACACATGTATTACGCAGATTTATATCGGACCATGGCTGCTTGCATGATTTACGCCGAGCACGCTGCCGGCCAGAACGAATAAATTACTAAAGGAACACCTATTATCTCAATGATATATTATTTTAATTATATCGTGTGGAATTTGCTTTAATCATAGTTTCGTGTTTAATAAACTTCACGTGGTCATATTAAGGTTGTTTGTGTATAGTTTGCTCTACGACGGCTGACCACGGCGCGTGATATCACGGACGGACGCGGATCACGCAGCAACGCAGCGCGGGGAAAGTATCGTCTGTAGAAGCGCACTCGAGTCGGTAACATCAAAGAAGCCTCAGCCGCAGTAGATGCCTTCAAATTTTTCACTCGGAGGCGAGACCAGTGACTAACGATGATATGAGAAAAAGATTGACGATTCGATCATCTGGCCTCTTGACTCGCTTCTCTGTCTACTTGGGTGGGAGGACATCCGAACAGGAGAAACCAATTTGCTCATCACACAAATATATATCGTGGGTGGGAATCGAACCCACGACCTCGATTATAGAAGCAGGGTCCCTAACCACTCGACCGAGAAGCCAGACGAGCTTGTAATAAGGCCAGTTCGTCTTCGCTTTCGGTAATATAAAGATAAATATTGATCATTATTCCAAGATAGGATGTTCCGCAGTGTCCACACACTCGCAGCCCACAGTCAACATGACTAATGACTTAAGTTTTCCTCGCGTGTAACAGGAATTTGTCAAGGTCTGTCAGCACTTAATCTTCGATTCGAACGCCGGTGTTTATCTCTCCTTGTCTTTCGCTAAACGTTGTTTGATGCGATTCTTGCCTCTTGGGGAAAGGAGATGCATAGATTCTGGCCGACGTGTTGTTATCTTTTCTCTACCCTTTTATTGTTCCACTGCACGTGGCTCCTTTATTATGGGAAGGTTTTAGACCATACTCTACCTAGGTAATGTAGATTGACATATTATACGCTTTATAACATTTACAGGCGTGATGTTACGTTTTACGTTTTATAACATCTCTAAAATGTGCAGGTAACCTCGTCAAAACATTACGTTACGTTATTGCGATATTTAAATTTTTTAGGTATAAAACGCACGTAGCTTTTTGAAAAGTCACAGGTGAGTGCCGAGATTTGTACCCAAACCCCCTGAGCGGCAGATTGAATTTCAAACCACGATGCTATCACTGCTGCTGCTTTTTTGTAGACTAATAATAAGGAGTCTGGCAGAAACAAAAATGTGGAAATATTTTTCAAATTCAAATTCCTTTATTTCCCACCTACATAATTACAGAACACAAGAGTTAGATAGTTATATTCAGCCAGCAATAACACAGATTGATATGCAAATATTTAAAAAAATATAAAGAATATTGTATACATTTACATCTGATATTGTAACCGAACATTTAAACCTTTTTTAAGCAAAGCATACTCCGAGTACAACATTTACTTCGATATATTAAAAGGTTATTGTTCCATTAACCTAAATTTTACCCTTTTCTTCGTAAACATCGACCCCAATCAGTATAAATTGGTACCGAATGTAAGTTTACCTGCGTGTTTGTATCCCCTGGACAAAGGAAATAAGGTAAATCGACTGATTTCGCTTGCTTAAACCATGATATTTTTCTATGACGAATGATATGACAAGATTTTTGTTTTCACTGTTAGGTATAGCAGCAACTATGAACATTATATAGATTGGGCTCGAAGGACCATATATGTAATATTCATAGTAGCAATTGAGGATGACACTGTAGTTTAGAAATATAAAGCCCCTTTGCAAAGAAACAAATTGACCACCTTCGCCAAATTAATGATTTATTTAATCGTTTTGAATACCGGAAAAATAAAGAGGGAAATTTTCAAGCAGACCTAAGGGTGGAGGAAACTAATAGTATTAAGTACCTGGACATGTGCAAATGCTGTCATAAAGGGAAAAAAAAATTGAATTTATGAATGGATTCACAAAAAAAAATGATTTTATCAATTAATCTAATTATGATGATAGTAATAATACCCAGATCATTTTATAGTACAGTGCATTTAAAGATAGACGGTATTTCTATTTCACAGAATTAGGCCTAATTTTCACCACAAACTATTGACATGCACAATTGGCATTTCCGAGGAGCGGATACCATACCTAACATTCTGACATATTCATAGAGACGGCCCTCAATGGGGCCATGTGTCAAATAGTTTCCCTAAAACTCTCATAAAAGAAATATTGACTCGATATGCTTTCCCATGGCCTCATTTATGATTTCCTATAGAATATTGAATGCGCGAACGAGTGAAATTGGGTGTTTTATATCGACGGGGGCAAGATTTATGGGGTCCCGCTGATGCTCAGTGTCGCCCGTAAACAAGCTCTATTGACCTCGACGGGTCCATCTCCGTATGGAAGTTGACGTTATAGGCAAATGTCTCGAATGTTTTTTCATGAATTGACATGGGACTTCCAACTTCCTTCTGAGGCATTCCCGGGGCGCTATGACATGGGGCTCGTCCAGAAAGGCGTAAAAAGAGCTCTCCTCGAACGCCGGCAGCGCATTGGCGACTCCTCGGATGTTGCAAGTGTCCATAGGCGACGGCGACCACTTACTGTCCGGTAGCCCGTCTGCCTGCCAGCCGGGCTAAACTATACAAAAAAGGGAATGTTGGCTGTCAGTACAACATCAAAAGCGAAAACAACATAATTATTAAATGTAAAGCAAAATAAGTTATTTTCGGATTGTGTTTCCTTGGTTTCAAAGTACCACGCTGCTTTTATGTAAAACGGGTAGTAAGTAGTTGGAGTCAGAGTTTTCTTAGCGCGCCATGTATTCGAAGACATTACGAGTAGGTTCACATTAAAATCGTGTTAAGGATTCGTACCGCTGTAACATGTTCTGAGAAGTGAATCAGGTTGGGTACTAACTTTAGATTGGTTGTAGATTGCTTACGAAGAATTTACACACACACACACTTCTAAGCACAAACACACACACACACTGGCACTGAGTAAAACATTTTTTTTCAACGCTTTTATTGGTCCACTGCTGGACCGGGTCTCCTCTCATAATGGCAGGGATTTAAGCCATAATCTACCACGCTGGCCAAGTACCTATCGGTAGACTTCAGACACTTAAGAAAATATTATATACTTCATAACATACATCATCTCAATCATTGTAAGTGATTATACCGAGGTAATGAATACATTAAGTTAATACAAAAAAAATATCTATGAATTAGGTGGCGATAAATTTCTGCTACGGGGTCAATGACATTCAAAACAATCGCGTCCATTAAGCTTATCTCGACAGATAACTGAGGATAGTTTTATCATAACCGCCAGTGGATTATGTACCGTATTCCAGTGGAACTCTTACCTTATCTCGAAGCGGTCACCTCGGTATTATTGTAAGGAAAAAAGGTCGCCGAGCCTAGATTCAAAAACATTGCAATGTAATAGAAACGTTATCTCTGGAAACGAACTTCAAAAGGGTCGTTATGTAGTTGGTTAGATGTTTTGGGATATTCGTATATTCTAGTGAAGTGGAGCTCGATAATGCTTACAGGGATTTTGTAACATTTATAAGCGCGTTAGGGATGTACATATAAAGATATTTCGCTTTGATATTGTAATAATTAACTGACCATTTCGTTTTTTTTTAGTTCAATCTAGTGATTTGTATTCTATTTAATTTATCTTATATTATATAAAATATTTGTACAAAGATTTCACTGGCTATATGTGGGGGATTTTTCAACAACCCTGTTTACCTTACATGCATGCTTTATTACTAATAAATTCTCTAAAATTATTTTACTCGGTATTCTCTGCCTACGCTGTTAAGAATTGGGCGTGATGATGCAATAATGCGTATGATATGTAAACGTAGCATGTTTCGAGAATACCCGTATTCCCAAGAGAGACTTACGCCAGGAAGTGGGAAGTAAAAAAGGATTGCAACATACTGTCACTTTTTGGATTACTGAGATGTTCTATTCAGTTCCGAGTGGCAATCTGGGAAATTTAAAATGTTAAATGGTCATTCACGTCAAGCTTGATCGATGGGGTGTTGGTAAAGTGGACCGGTTATTGCCGCGTACGTAACGCTAAAACGGACGAGTGATCCATCTTTAGGCTAAGATTGGATATCAAAGTTGAATATTAACAGATTACAGTATCGTAGCAAAGATCAGAGGGACTCGTAGCTACATTTATTTTTAAAATTGGAATCATTTTTACATCTTAGAATGTCCATTTCAGATTTGATATTGCTTTCGGCGTTACCTCAAACACAGTCAACTAACTAAACAAAAGTTTTACTATGCTTAATATTTACTTAACCTTAAATTTCTTTAATCTTTATCTATTTTTTATTATTACACCAAAGCCGATAAGCCGAGGGATTTCTAAATAAATAAGTTTATAGGCTTTCATAACTTGAAATTTTTTCACTTAATTTATTTTAATTTACCTAATAGTAATTAGGGAAGAAATGTTTATCTGCACCATGGCTGACGGTCTTCAGCCTCTATTTACGTTATATAACATCACGCCTGTAATCCCCTAAGGGGTAGGCAGAGGAGTGTAGTA
>DWDX01002911.1:0-14125 GCA_018245675.1 Agara michaeli | reverse complement strand
TCTGCATATTACTTTTACAAAATAATGTCGATGTTTCACATCTGCCAGGCGTCCCGTGACGGCTCATTTTTTTTTTTATCTACAACTATGGTCGATGTGAAAGCAATCGGCCTGGTTTGCGTAGAGGATGTACGTAACTCAATGTGCTTATACGTTTTTTTTTTTTTATTTATTCGGAATAACAACAGCTTAAAGCCAATAAAAGTTATTCACAATGACACTGAGAAAAAAAAACACTTAGGCTAGGGGAAAGAAAACACTTAGGCTAGGGAAATTATTTAATTTAACGCCAATGGACTTTGAAAAAGAACAAGGCTCGCCTATTTTATTAATGTTCGGACGGGATAGTAAGAAATCCATGGTCACACAATTGCTCATACCAGTTTAATGTTTTAGAACCGCAGTCACACACAATAGCTCATGGCCGTTTAAATTTATAGAAACGTAGTCACACACAATTTGTTCGTGGCGATAAATTTCTTTAGAACCATAGTCACACACGTTTGCTCATACCCATTTGATTCTTTTAGAACCTTAGTCACACATTTGCTCATACCCATGAAGTTTTTTTAGAATCTTAATCACACAATTACTCATACTTTTTTTGTTGCTAAATTTCAGGCGCTACGAAAGTCCGGTATAGAGCCGATATCGTCCGCATTGCAATCCGCATTCCTTGTGTATAGCGATGAAAAGGTGAGACAATTATTATTTTTACATTATTTTATGTTAAAGGAGATTTATTCTACATGAGTGCATATAGAGTGTTGGATGTACAACACATCAGGTCTGTCAAGACAGAGATATTTGAAACTCTGTACTGACCGCCTACCCCATTAGGGATCTGGCGTGATGATATAATAATAACTAGCTCTTGCCCGCGACTTTGTCCCGCCACCGCAGCCAAAAATGAAATTATTTACTACATCACATTAATAACCTCAAAAATGACAGTATTTCTCTACTAATTAATGGATGTTATTATACATATAAACATTCCTCTTGAATCACTCTATCCATTAAAAAAAACCGCATCAAAATCTGTTGCGTAGTTTTAAGGATCTAATCATACATAGGGACACGGGGACAGACAGCGGAAAGCGACTCTGTTTTATACTATGTAGTGATAATTTGCAATCAGATAGCCGTGTGTGGTATTATCCACAGTTATTAAAGAAAAATATGTCTTCCCACAATACAGGAAATCCTGTCAATGTCAATTTTTTTTGATACCAAAAAGGAATATAAAAAAAAAACTGAAAGATATTGACAATTGAATGGTGTGCGTAGGATTCCGGTTCGTTCGCGATGACGCCGCTATACCTGTACGTGGGGTTGGCGTGCCCGCTGCTGCTGGTGCCGCGGCACGAGGGCGCCGAGCTGGAGCTGCTCAGCGGGGTGCTCTCCGTCGGCGTCGGGGACACGGCCGCCAGCTGGTTCGGCTCCAACTACGGCTTCAACAGGTGGTCAGGTATGCGAAGCGACAGATCCTCACAATCTCAGTTATAAGATAAGCATGCGGTCGAACGCAGGCCTATTACATAAAGAAGACTTAAAAGCAGCATCCGTTGTAGGAGTGGATCCTCATCACGGCTCATTGCTAGGAACGAGTTCCTACCGTGTGGTTAGAGCCCCTGACTGCAAAACCGGAGGTCGTGAGTTCAATTTCCACCCAGGACAAACATATATGTGATGAGCATGTTTGTTTGTATTGTACTTCATCTGGGTGTAATAAAAATACCTATATAAGTATTATATCGTATGTATATGTCTGTTTATCAGCTGTCCGATCACCATGACACAGGCACGTTCACCTAATTTGGAATCAGATAGCCGTGTGTGCAATTGTCCCCAGTTATTATTTATTTATATACTTCTGTTAATTCCAGGCACCAACCGAACATACGAAGGGACTTTGTTCAATGTCCTGTCTCAAGTTGGTTCTGTTTACGCTCTACAATTATTTGGTGAGTGTTGTTTGTTTCCTTTATCAATATTTTTTTTTTACCACTTAGCTCTATTTAAAGTATAATTTTAACTTTTTAACGTAACATCACGCCTGTAATCCCCTAAGGGGTAGGCAGAGGAGTGTAGTACACCCACACGTTTCCCTAGTTTTGCCTTTTGCCTTTTACGGCGTACAAATAGAAGGTAAGACCATGATGGTTGGTACGTTTAAAGCTAGTGACGTGTTTTTGCAGGTTTATTGGATGTAAACTGGGCAATGCGTCGCACGTTCGTGGCAGCGACTGTTTCCTCTCTAGTGGAGGCCAATACAGAACAAGTGGACAATCTCATCCTGCCACTTGTCACCATGATCGCATTCCAGCTTACTTCATTCGTGTTCTGAACGCAGACCAACCAAGTTCTAACTGATGCAGCGTGGGACAATATGCACCAGTGATCAATCGTTAGGTATTAGGTATAGAAGGAAAAATATTGGTTTAAAAAAAAACAAAAATTATATTTTTTTACATTCCAAAATTGTACGTCTATTGTTGTTCCTAGCCATGTTAAAGGGGTTCTTAGTATTAATTTGTGATTATGACATTTTTTATATTGAATGTGTTGTCTTTTGGTTTGATAAAATGAAAGTTAATGACCTGTTTGACCTTTGCGTTATCCAGAAACATAAATTATACTTTACGGTAAGATTTACACTATAAATCGAATATAACTGGTTTTGTTTGCTTGTTTGACTTTTGAAAAATTTAAGTTAAAAAATTATCTTCCTACATAGAGATTTTTTGTATTTGTTTTTTAATTCTGCAATGTCAATTTTTTTAGTAAAAAATCTACGCAGGGTACACGATAAAGTAGTTTATGGCACCGAATTGAGTATTACATTATATTTACACTAACAATGGGTATATTTAGAGAGTTTAGAGGAATTTTGGTGTACGTACTTAGATATTTATATTTTTATATATTTTCAAACTACCAAAGAGTTTAAACAATTGTTAAAAGTGTTTCTTGTGGGGTGTTATGTTGTTAATAAAAGAATTATTTACGTATAAAAATTTGTTTTACTTACAAAGTTGTACAATGATTTCATGATGGATGAAGATTATTCCATAATTGATTTTAATTATGGTTATATAGTCATTACGCCATATTTTTTGTTACGCTGCTCATTTTTTCATAATAGTTACACGCTTAAAGGCTATCCACAATGTGTTTTGGGACAACACACTGTTCAATTGAGTGAAATCATCGGCCTTTGCAACTTGGGCCAAGTCAATTTGTTCAATTTTTTACCCTCTCTACTTAAACTTTGTCATATAACCCTATTGCCTCGACAGTCAGAAATTTGTTTTGTCTATGGTTAATGCAGACCAAAAAAAATTTGTATTTTTATAAAAGACTAACATTTGGGTCCGATTTTGCCTGATGATAAATGTACACAAGTACATATGATTAGAAAAGGCCTGTACTTGCTTGTGTTCCGGATTATATTTTTCACTCCTCGCCTTCTTTTGCCTTTAAACTTTTTATTTACAGCAAATATTGTTCATAGGTGTATTTGAAATTCTCATTACTTCACTTCTAAGATATTTCTTCTTTAATGTCCACAACTGCTGGTACTATCTCCTCTTTTACCTCCAACTTAATCGTCTTCGACTTGTCATCTGTATTGTCTATGGTATCGTGTTCCGAAGAAGCCTGTGTATCGGGCGCTTTACGTTTAATTACATTTCTTTTCTTTTTCACACCCTTACGTTTGGCTTTGTAAGTCTTTTCTAATAGCGAGACATCTTTTCTGTTTATGGTCCAATCGATAATTGTGTTTTCTGCCATTTTGATGACACTCTCACTTTCATTGTATTCTGGTACATCAATGGCTAATATTTTCATAACATTGTCTAGCACGTCATCCACATAGTAGTTTATAACTAAATCGGCTTTGTTGTCCTGAAATATTGTTTGAATAAACATTTTTATCAAACGACACAAGTAAACTCACCTATTGTTTATATATATATATATATATATGTATACTTACCAGCTGTTTAATTACCATAACACAAGTATTAAATAGCCTAATTTGGAATCACATGGACGTGTGGAATTGTCCCCAGTTGCTATTATGATTATAATATAGTACTAGCAGACAACGTGACACTGCCATCTTCCAGATTCCAAAACTTAAAAAGAAATACTCACATGTTTAGTCGGTTGCAAGTTGCAAATAACAAGCTTCCCACCATACTTGACTGTCTCAATTGGCAGGTTTCCACTGGGAATGATTTGTAGCGTCGTACCCAAACATATGCTCAAATCGGCCAAGCTGAAATAGTAATATTTGGATAACTACACAGCGATCTGATCCCGAAGAAGGCAGAGCTTGTACTATGGAGAAAGTTACATGTATGATTTAAAATCACATATAGATAATTTTACACCCATGCATAAAAGAATACTAATGCCTATCACACAAATAAATAAACATACGCTGCTGCAAATTTCTCACTAAGACAACCATCCAATTACCAACAGCACTTAGTGGTCAGTGTTTAAATTTGATAATTTGCAATGTGTATTGGTGGTATTAGTGCTTCAAAAATGGTTTGATTATGGAATGTATATAGATATTTTTTTTAAATACACTTGTAATTGGCTAGCCTTATAGTGATGATGTAGCCTACACTATATATTCAAGAAAAGCAATCTAATATACCTGGAATGCCAATCGGCCATCAGCAAGTCGTTCTCGGGCAGACTGTGCTCCCAGTCCAACACACCGTCGTAGAGACGCCCTCGACAAGGACGACCGCCGCCATGTCCGGACGCACACGGCACTCCACTGCATTTCCTACCCACCGTCTCCACGGGGCAACTTCGAACGAACTGTCTGTGAAACGATTGAGAATTTTTACTATGGATTTCAAAACTACAATTGTAAATTGCATTGGTAAGCAATTACTTTTTTTACAGATGTTAATCCAACACACAAGTATCTGACCCCAAATTAGGGAATCAAATGTCTGTGTTATGCTAAATGTACGGATGATAAATAAAGTATACAATAGAAATATATTTATAAGATACAGACACAGTTTAAACATGTATTCGTCTCATAAATATTTGCTTTAAAGGCCATTTAAAGTTTAAAAAACTTTCAATATCGGTAGAATCTCTAAACAATTTGCAAACCCGATGGGCTGGGATAGGTGAACCAGTCATACCATTTTGTAAATTGTTTGTACTTATCCTGCAAATAAATGAATTGATTGATTCAGGATGATGAAGTGAGCTCTGTACCTACCTAAGTAGCATAAAAAGGTCAATTCCCAGCAGTGGGATTAAACGTGTTGCTAGCATACCTTTTACATAGATTACACTCATCGATAAACATATTCCCGTGTAACTCAGACAAATATTTTCTCGGCAACCCGGATTTCAGATGCAGGCCGTCTATGTTCTGACTGATAATGTACTGCACCTTATCACATTCAACAAGTTTCTTCAATATCATATGCGTCTTGGTCGGCTTGGCGTCCGCAAATGAAATGTTAATCGTCGGTTTCTTACCCTTCTTCTCAAGAGTCCACACACCATTAGGGCCCCTGTGATATTAACACAAAACCATATGCATGTATACCTCTGCCCATCTGACAATTACTATTAGGCGTCGTGTTGGCAAAAAATTAAACATACAGTTTGCAATATAGAAATGGAACACCACATCCTACAAAAAGTCAGTTAAAACCAAAATAGCAGCATCTCTCTTTTTAAAAACTCTGAGTAAACGAAATATCCTTTGAAATGTTTTAGTTTTGTTATGATTACTTATATGATGAATGTAGAGGAAGCACGTCCGGTTTGAACGAACAGATATTTGGCACTCGGTGCTTTGTACCACTTTAGGGTCCTGGCGTGACGGTACAATAATAATAATACTTATGGTGGCACATAGTACTAACCTGAAATCTGGGATTCCTGCAGTGGTGCTTATCCCTGCCCCTGTGTGTACTACAGTATGTTTGCTTTCGCTAATTAAACGAGCCAGCAAGCGACATTTCTCCTCAAACTTTTCTATAGAGTCAAATTTCTGTAAAATGCAACCAGTAACATTTTCAGTGTTGAGCAATTTCCTTTAATACTGCTGTCTATACTAAATTGTGCATTTCTGATTTTAGTACATCATTTGCAGCAGACTCGAGCCCAGAAGTGGAACGTAAAAAGGAATACAGCTGGTATTAGAGACCAAATTTATTGTATTTATCGAATCATACTAAAAGATTCAACATTCCAACATATTCTTCAGGGATGCGTGGAGAATGTCTTGGCTCCAATTCATTAAAAACCTTTACTACATCGTAACCGGTGGAAATCGTCAGTCTCTGTCTACACTTGCGAAAAATAGACGTGACTGTGTAGATAGATAGTTAATGTTTTATGTTTTTGCTTACCTCTGGTATACCAAGAATACCCTTATGTTCATAGGGAGATAAACCTTCTGCGTAGTTACAGGCCATTTTTAGGGACGTATGTAGGAATAATTCCAATTAAAAGTGTGCACTTTCATTCATGAAAGATAGAAATTATTTACATTTTCTTAATCGGCTCTCATTTTTTATTTACTGAAACGGCTGAATGCCTGAAAGCCTGAAACCTCTCTCCAAAGAGTAAAGTAATACACTGCCTCTCTCTTCCAAATCAATTACAATCACAAACCAGATTTGTTGCCATTTTATTATTAGATTTAAATTATGCGTCTGTCAGGCCACTTTATTAATAAAATACATTATGGATAAATATGAACAAACGTGAGTACTGCGAGTTTATATTAAGTAATTATAAAATGAAGCTGGATCTAAATAATTTTATTAAATTAAACTTTTTGCTTTTTTAAAGATTCTTGTGAGTGTCCACACTAACACCTATTTTCAATCTGTGCACCTATGCTGTCTAAATTGTCTATCTTCGTTTAGATTTTATAATGTTCTCATTCTAAAAACATTCAATTTATTTACAGATTTCTGTATTTGTGGCCAAAATAGAATTATTGGTAAAATCACATTAAAACCTTGTAAAAAAACTATATATTCTAAAACAATGAATCGTAGAAGAGGACACGACGAAGAAGATGGATACGGTTTGTTTTGCCACGAACAATATAACTTTTGTAGGTTACAACTAGTGACAAACTTATAATTATTTATTTAATTTGCAGAGCGACTACATAGAAAAAGACGTCGCGTTTCTGAAAACCAAGAAATCGAGGATAGATTAGAGTCGCTGATATTAAGAGTAGGTGAAAAGAGCAGCTCGAGTTTGGAAAGCAACTTGGAAGGATTAGCGAGCGTCTTAGAAGCAGACCTAAGCACTTTCCGCGTTAAAATCTTGCGTATTCTAACAGAATGCGCTATTCGTATGCCCGAGAAATGTACGATATACGCTACGCTAGTCGGTCTCTTGAACGCGAAGAACTACAACTTCGGCGGTGAGTTTGTCGATTACATAGTGAAAACTTTCAAGGAGAATCTCAAGACTGGCAAGTGGAACGCGGCGAGGTACTGCCTCAGGTTTATATCGGACTTAGTAAACTGTCACGTGTTGGCGGCGTCGTCGTTACTGACTCTTTTGGAGACGCTGGTGGACAGCGCCAATGAGGACGGAGTTCCACAAGTGAGGCGCGATTGGTTCGTGTTTGCCGTCCTGTCAACTCTGCCCTGGGTGGGCAGAGAGTTGTATGAGAAGAAAGAATCTCAACTGGATCAATTGCTAGTCACCATAGAGGTTTTCTTGAACAAGCGCAGCAAAAAACACTGGCCCGCACTTAAAGTGTGGTCCGCTGACTCGCCGCATTTGCAAGAGGAATACTTGGATTGCTTATGGGCACAGATTAAAAAACTGAGACAGGACAATTGGTCGGAAAAGCATATCCCTAGACCTTACCTAGCTTTTGACTCTATTTTGTGTGAAGCCCTGCAACACACACTTCCCGCTATCCAGGTATTTATTTGCCACTATTATACTTAATGATCGGTTAGACTAAGAGGCACAGATTGTGGTAGGTAAATGAATAGGGCACTGCTTGTCATTTTTATGAGTGTCTATAATTCGGTGAGCACACTCTGCGTTTGGTTCTAGTTGTTATCATTTGATAACAATGTTCAAGCTTAACTGGTGGCATTAAAGGCAGTTTCGGAACATCAGACAGATGGTTTGGCCATTAACCATAGCTCCATCAGTCCATAAGTGGAATATGCTTTAACCCTCCCTGTAGTTGTGAAAGAGAGTCACGTTGGACATCGCTAAGATATGGAAGGACGAGAAATTACTTAAGTCCTTGTGAAGAATAGATTTTCAAATGTTTGTTTGATAATTTGTTTGTAATTGCCAACTTAGATATATTGACCTCGTAAAATAATCATAACTGTGCAATATGCAACATGATATTCTTTCCTAACTTGAAAATTTATTGCTACAATAACCAAAGTGACTGCGTAGTATAGGTTGAATGATAAAAATTAAATATAGTCAGTGACTAATGTGTCTGAACGCAATCGAATGCTATATTCCTTTACAGCCTCCTCCTCACAATGACGGCGACACATACCCCATGCCGAGGGTCATATTCCGTATGTTCGATTACACCGACTGTCCCGACGGCCCAGTGCTGCCGGGCGCTCATTCAATCGAGAGATTCCTCATCGAGGAACACCTTCATAATATCATAGAAGCCTACCACGTAGAACGCAAAGAGTGCGCGGCTCAACTCCTATGTTTCCCGTACAAAGCCAAAATACCATTGGAATACTGTATTGTCGAAGTGATTTTTGCCGAGTTATTCCATCTACCGAGGCCGAGGTACTTGGAGATCTGCTACGGTTCCATTCTCATCGAGCTGTGCAAGCTGCAGCCGTCCAGCATGCCCCAGGTGTTGGCTCAGGCCACTGAGATCTTGTTTATGAGGATCGACACAATGAATGTGGCGTGCTTTGATAGGTACGTTGATAATCCTTAAAATCAGTTTTAGTTTTATGTCTTTAAGCTTTTTCACATATTTTCTCTCAACACATTTGAAATGAGATCGAGACAAAACGCCTCGAGGATCTAAAACTATGCTTAATTTTTTAAGAGTAATAATGGAATTTAAAAGCTTCTACTTGAGAGATATAGTAATACTAAGTTAACCTTTGTCACTAACTGTACTATTTCTATGTGATTTTCTGGGATTGTTTCATACTTTACATCATCGTAGTCGATTGTCGATTGAAATTTAAAATTTTTGCTCCCCTTCCAGATTTGTGAACTGGTTTGCGTACCATCTGAGCAACTTCCAGTACCGCTGGTCATGGGAGGACTGGGAGGGATGCGCTCAGCTAGACCCCGACCACCCCAAGCCGAGGTTTATTAGGGAAGTCCTTAGTAAGTGCCTTAGGTATGTGATTTTTTTTATTTAATTTGCGATACTCTAATTAAATTGTAATCCAGCAATATTATAAACTGTATCTTGTATAATTAATCTATAATTCTAAACCATACATTTTATGTGCAAATTTATCAAAGATAGTAATTAAACAATATATAGGGTGTTTGGTGTAGTAGACCTTTTTAAAATGAAGATATTATGTTTTAATTTCAATTGAAATTGATTTTATAGGTTGTCCTATCATCAAAGAATCAAGGACATCACACCGGAATCCTTTGCGTCGTTCGTTCCATTGAAGCCGGAAGCCATCTACAAGTACTCCATGGACGGTGCAGGTGAACTAAACAAATTTGATATTTTCATCATCATTTTATTACTCGAAATAAATATCTTAGTTTTATCAATACGCTTACACTAATCTAACACTATGTCCATTGATCATATTTACATTTGCATCGTTAAAAGCACGTAATAAATATATTATACAGTGATGAAATTTATTTAAATGCTTATAAATTATTTGTAACATTTGTTGTTTATCTATTTTGTGCATTATGCATTGTGAGATAGTTTTTGCCGTTAATCAGTAATAATAATATTAATATCTCGTGAGAATTTTCACGTAGCCATCCGATACTAAAGTGAAAACAGGTCGGACTATGGTAACCGGACAGCCGATAAACAAAATTATGTAACTGTCAAAAGCAATCAGAACTACTTACATTCTACTTGCATATCATATGTTTGCATCGTAGTTGTCTTAATTATTTAAAAGCAAACAAATATATATATTAAACTAAACAATTGATCCTAATACTTTCAAAACGTATCCGCTCTTTTGTATATACGGGTTATTTATTACAGAGACATTCATTTATGCATTCGGATACTTAGACACTGATATTAAAGCTGTCGCTCATGAGTATCATTATAAAGGAAAATTAATTTCAGTCTATTCCATGGCTAACAATTCTAGAAAACTGTACGGACGATCTTGATAATCTTCATAGTTAACGTCACCGGACTGCCTTCCGGAATTCGGTTCGTCATCACTCGCCACGTCGGAATCTTCGTCGTCAATTGATGGCGACTCCTCTTCATCATCATCGTCGTCATCGTCGTCGTAATGTTCGTCTTCATCTTGACTCGGATCTGTGTTATTTGACTTGTCACCCAAATTATCGATGAAGTCCTTGAGGTCATCGTCGATTCTAAGGAACTTCTCATGATTTTCACTCTCTGTCTCGTCTAGATCTGGCTTCGTCGATGATATTTCGTTCTCTTTTACCGGTGTACTGTTGAAGTTGAAATCGAATAAGTCTTGAAAAATGTTAGAGGTTGTAGGTTTTTCGGTGGTTGTGGTTGTCGGATGGGGTGTTACAGATTTCATTTTATTAAGATGTTCCGTCTTATCGTCATTGGTCTTCTTTTTCTTACATTTTGTTTTGTTTTTCGGAACTGAGTGAGGAGACGTATCGACTGTGTGGTCGCTTGTGACGTATTCTTCCAATCCTATCACTTCGTTGTTTGTATCGGCAGGCTGCAATGTCGTTGACTGAAATATGAATTCCGTTCTATCTTTCGACGATTCGTCGTCTGCCTCATTTTCATTGCTTTTCTCTTCATCGTTTTCGTCATATTCTTCTTCTCGATAGTGATACGCTGCTGTGTCGTTAATGCTGTCATTTTCCTCTCTTATTTGCTCGGTTGTAGTCGACTGTGTGTTGACTTCGGATTTTCTTGTTGTTTCCGGTGCACTACTTGTACTGAGGTCACTGACACCATCTGGATGATGTTTTTTTCGAGTTTCTTGATCGGAAGAGCTGGTTGATGGCGATGAAAGATAACCTTGAAAATTGGATCCCTTTCTTCGATATTTTTCAGCCGCGGTTGTACTTGTTTGATTTTTCGCGTTCCATTTGTCGTGTTTTACCGAAGTACCTTTTAGCATCAATGTGGACTGTCTGAAACGATTTTTGTTCTTCGTGTCGCTAATAATGGTTGTAGTTCGTGAGGCGGTTGTTGACATTTTAGTTGTGCGTGGCGTCATTGTTGTCGTTGTCGTTGTGATCGTAGTATAGGGCGTAGTTGATGTAGTTGTGGTGGTTGCTGAAGTAGTTGCCGGTATCTTTTTGCTCGTAGATTCTGTTAAAGATTTTGTAGAACTTACGGCAGCAGAACTAGCTTGCGGTGTGAGATCATTGGTTGGTCTTTTTATTACTGATTTTTCAGGTGTTTGTGTAGTGGAGGTTGTTGTAGTTGTCGTTATTCTTTTGTGTTTCTTGATTTTGTCCTGTTTGGCAAATTTCGGCGGTGGACGCGTACGTTTCTTAGGCCTTGGTGTTGTTGAAGTACCTATTCCTTGTTCTGCCTCAGTGGTTGTGGTAGTTCTCCTTTTAGCATTCGAAGTCAAAGCGGATTCCGTGGTAGATATCGGTGTAGTGGTTTCAGCAATATTGACTTTCTCTGTTACTGATGCGAAAGGAGTAGTTTTCGTAAACGCTCCTAAAATATTTGCCCATTCCATGGTTTCGCTATCTTCTTCAGTTACTTTAGCAGCGGTTATAATGTCTGGTGCATTCGTAGACGTTTTTTGTGTTTTCGCATTATCATGTTTCTTTGCAGGTTTTCTGGCTCCATGCGTTTTACGTAGTTTGTTTACGCCTTTTTTAAATGTGTCAGGAATATCACCATTTTCAGTTGAGTTATCTGTGTAACGAGCTGTTATGGGCATAAATGCCGTTTCTATAAAAGAATCCCGGTCCGCAGACTGGCCATCGAGGATTTGTGGGCTCGGCCGGAAGTCTATTGGTCGATTGTTTCTAAGTGGTTTTGTTGTAGGTGTCAGTTTCAGAGGTGGCATAGGTTTGAACGGCTTCTTATCCATAGTGACGAATACTCCCGGCGGAGCATTGTATATTGGTGGCCTCACATGTTCAGAGAAATAATTGACCTTTCCAGGCGGCGCGCGAAATTTGTTGTAATTTTTATAGATTGTGATCGTCTCGGGAACGTGCGTTGTTTCGTTGCCCAATCTCATCATATTACCAACCTCGAATGATATGTCTTTTGTCGGCAGTATCGGTGGCAGCGGTGTTGGCAGCACTGCGGGCCGCGTTGTTCTGGCAGGTTTGTTTGAGGCTAACACTTTGTAGTCGGACTGTAGTTTGTGTGGTTTACCATTGTGGTGATGATAATTACCATTCGTATATTGGTTACCTCTGTTATATTGATTGCTATTCGTATATTGATTATTGCCATGAATATATTCATTTCCATGAGTGTACTGACTGATACCGTTATATTGGTTTTCATTGGTGTATTGATTAGCATTGCCATATTGATTATTGTTGACATATTGATGATTACTATTGCTATATTGATTCTCATTGTTATATTGATTACTAATGCTGTATTGATTGCCATTTGGGATTTCGGCAGAATTTGCCTCTGCGTATTGATAGGTCGGTGCTAATGGTGGTGCAGGAATAGGCCGCGAATTTTTCATCGGCTTGTAGGGATACGGCATATATTTCACGTTCTGTTGATGCTGATCAGTTGGTGCCCCGATGTATCCGGCCTTCGAGTGCGGAGGGAATGCCTGTGGAACGTATGAATTCGATTGGTGTCTCGGTGACGATTCCGGTGGGCTTTCTTCGTCATAATCTTGGTCAGAAAATAGAGACGAAAATATTCTGTCTAAACCGTGATAATAAGACCGGCCCAGGTGATATTTTGTTGGTACAATGTTTCTGTGAATCCAAATTGCCCTCTCTGGTCTCATTGCTGGTGAGGGCGTTTTTTCGTGTTTTTTATGTTGTTGCGGCGCATCGGTTATTCTATCAGGGGTACTTTCTCGCACGGTGAAGGTTCTGATAGGATTTTCATAGGGTCTCTTCTGTTTTTTCGGCGTTTGCGAGATCACTGAAAAGGTCAATTCGTAATGGTATCTGCCCGGTGACGTTTCGTGGTCCCTTTGACGGATACGTTTCACTGACCAAATCGCTTTCACCCCGTTCATGCATTGATCGTCGGTGCATTTTTCTCTGGATCGTTCGTCTTCAATGAATCGAAAACCTTCGTTCTCCTCTAGCAGTCGTCCCTTGGCCATGATCGCGACGTCGCCAAACGAAGACGGGTCTTCTTCCGGTATTCTGTCGAACGGTGCCGTTTTAATTTTCTCCCAAAGATCGTGATCGTCGACTTCCTTAGAGACTTGCTTATCGGGTTTTGTGTTTGGCGATATTGTGGCATCGCTCTGCGTTATCAGCTGATCGATCTTGTCACGGACAAGTGTAAGATATACGCTGTGCCTCAAAGCGTCTTCCCAGTAGTGTGCGGGCACGGCAGCCACGGTGGGCGGCGACTCGGTCTTGATTGTCTCGTGCAGAGTGCCAGCGCGACCGTCCCGACCGTCGTCGTGCCATTCGCTGAGCGGTATCGGTGTAGGTCTGAAGACATCGCCCTCGGCTCGGCTTCCTCCTTTGTATATCTGCAACATGAACGATGAATATTCAATGGTCGTAAAGTATCAACGCAAACGAATACTTATTGGAATAATTGTGTTTTAGAGAGAAAAAAACCGTAAGTATTTCAGTATGCGTTTGAAAGTAAAATGGCGGTTGGCGGGAAAGTGCGCGGACGCTTAGCGTGCGGCACGGCTCGCGTGTCTCGCAAGCCGACCACCCTCGCGGCGAATTTCCAATCCACTGATTCTAATATAACTCATCAGTAATCTTCAAA
>DWDX01002910.1:0-14126 GCA_018245675.1 Agara michaeli | reverse complement strand
CCCTTGAGAAAGTTCGGGAAAAATCACCTTCTAATAAAACAATGCCTCCTACGAAGACACTTCGTGCATGTTTGATTTGTTTCATCAGAGTTTTATGTTCAATTGTAATGTACTTCTCGGTTGAAGCAGGCAGTCGAAAGGTAGGAAATTTACCTAAAAATGTATTTCCATTTGGAATTGGAACGCAGCCGCTACCCACCGTCACAACCTCGTCAAGGTTATAAGCGGTTTGATTGTCGGAAAACTTTGTAAGTGGAAACGCAAATACGTGGTTTTGCCGAAACGAATAGGCGTAAGAGGTTTGCAGTTCGTGATAATAACGATATTACACTTTATATGTAAACATATATAGCCAGATATACTGGTAGTTAAATTTTTATTTATCGGAATATAACAACTTAGTATACATTAAGTTATATATCATTTCCATTTGTAGGGGTTCAATTTTTTTTGTTATTTATTTATATCTGGTAAGAACAAATATTACTACAAGTACAATAGTCCTGTTAGAAAACATGTTTAATAATACTGTGATTCAATTGAAGGACTTTAGCTAGAAGCTACCAAACATTGTGTACATAACACATACTGAACAAGGAAGTTCAGTCACACAAGTGAAGCCTTTTTGGGGGCGAACGTGATGCGCCTACATTTCCTGATGTTCCCCGCTATAGACAATTTCCTATGTCGGTATTTGGGAATGCCTTTAACGTAATATTGATTGCAATAAATTAAAGCAAGAAAATCCTTATGGGAACACCTTGAAACTAATTATGATGTCTTTCTACGGTACGTTTTTTTTTTCATATATTCTTCACGCTTAAGTCTCTTCAGTGCAAGAGTAAATGTGCTTTTTTAGACTTACCATCTTAGGACACTACTACGTTTTGCACCAGCCAGAATTCCTGCTCCAATTCTAGGCTACCGAAAACGAAAAAATAATCCATACGACCAATTCTAAAGTTACACGAAGCTTATTTCAGCGCACGTGACATACATGCGGCCACATTTTGCGATTTCCCCACTACCAACCTTCGCCCTGAGGAACGCTGATTGGGTTGGCTGAAGGCTAAATGAAAAAGGTTGGAACGCTGTTAAAACAGGACGTGTTATGAAAATGGGGTGCGCATTTTGAGGACTGGGCATTGGACCGCCGAACCGACATGGAGACTGTGCCCTTCGCTATATAGACACGCAGGAACCCGATGTAGAAAAGGGTCTGACAAACATAAAGCTGTTAGTGTAATTGACTTTGAAATTAGAATGAAACTAATTATGAG
Source organism: Agara michaeli (assembly GCA_018245675.1). Lineage (NCBI taxonomy): Eukaryota > Metazoa > Arthropoda > Insecta > Lepidoptera > Hesperiidae > Agara > Agara michaeli. Next base: position 12,846 of record DWDX01002910.1, on the reverse strand, counting down.
GCTTCTTTACAAGTATAATATAATTTACAGGTATGAATGTATCAACTGTCCTAATTTGGAATCATATACCTGTGTGTGGAATTGTCACAATTATTATTATTATTATTGTATAAAGATCGTTACTTAACTACGTGTTTTGGAATATTGAAGCATTGAAATTTGATGTCTGATACATTTTTCATCTGTACGCAAAGGTATAAAGTAAAAGACTACCTAAAGAACACATTATGAATAAAAATGTTATCTGAAAAACCTGCAGGCGTTACGTACATTTTCAGTTTTTATAAAGGCGTTAATCGCGGGCAAACGTACAACGAGATAATGTAGGTATTTTCTAACGGAGAAGGCTTTTCGTGTTTGTCCAAAGAACGTGAATTCCTTAATCGAGTTATTAAGTGAACTAAGGTTTTTTCCAACGTAATCAATTGCTACGCATTTTGCAATTGTATATATACATAGCCAGTTTGTGTACCTGTGTAGGTTTGAAACTGTGTTTGGGACTACCAAGTTTTTATTCACTGCAGACAGTATAAACTTGTCATGTCCTGTCATTACTAACAAGATGTAACTACCCCTAGATAGATAACTGAAAGTGCTTTGTAGATGAACAGGAAGTGAAACCGTTTTGGGGTTTAAATTAAAAATATTGTCAAAATATTGCTATAATAAATTATTGTCAAAACTATATTATATAATTGTTGTTTGCAATACGAAATAATAATAATTTATAACATCATTATTCATTCTAAGTTTAACCACAAACCATATTGTTAATTAACTTTATTGTATGTGAAATATAATTACGCAAGTTTTGAGTAAATGGTAACATTGAATAAGTATGAATCCTATTGAGAGCTCGTGTAGGTCGTGGGTAGTCGAAGTTTGGATCATCGATAGTTTGAACGAACAACCCCGTACTACCACCCTCTAATTTACTACCGACCGATAGTCGAAGAAACATCGGAGGCTTTTTTAATTTTTGTTTGAATCCGAATTAGGCAATTAAATGCTTGTGCTATGCTAACCGAGCAGACGCAGCAGACGGACAATTTAATGGTAATGGTTGTCACGTGTTTTTTGAAAAATCTCATGTCATAGCAAATACAAAAACAAAACATTTATTTTGTACCAATATGGGCGCATTTCAAGATTGTACAGAATTATCATATGAATATTTTGTGTTATACGGCCTACAAATATATAACATCAGCTTAATTCGACAGTCGTTAATATTTACAACAATCTCAGCAAGTTGGAAATGTTTATTCGCTAATTGCCGAATTCCGCGGGCATCCGTCCAGGGAAAGTTTTATGGGAACAGAACCCGTATCCCGAAAGGTCGTTCGGCCGGAAAAGTTGCCTTTTGATTAATTGACCCCCCATTTAGAACAATGATCATTCCTGTGTACCGCTTAAAGCGTTTGGATTTGATTTCCGGGTAGAGAAGGAGAAAGTCGCATTGCGGGGCAATAACGCTTTTTCCTTACGTGACGGAAATATCCAAACATAAATAAACTTAGCTCCGTGTCGAAATACGTTCGGAGTTAAAAAACGGTTTGCGATGTAAATTATAATAAGACCTATGACACCTATTTCTTGAAAATACAGACCAATTCTATTCTATTTTTCTTTAATTTCCCTCACGTGCTGCGTTTAGTTAATTTAAGCTATACCTTACATGGGAATTGATTAAGTAATAGTGACAAACTCTTTATGTACCTCATACACCATAAGGTATTTTACATTAGCAATGCCTCATACAACTTTTCTGTCTGTACCTACGTGACTGCGGAAAGGAAATTTGGCTAGTAAGTCCAATTGGAAGTATTTCCAAGTTCCTCGCCTAATCACAGCCGGATTAGAACTTATAAAGGAATTACTTTAACGCTTAATATGTGCGATAAATGGAACACAATAGCGCTTGTTACACTGTTATTTATTTATTTATTTATTTAAACTTTATTGTAGAACCTAATGCTAGGGTACAATGGGCGGACTTAATGCCCGGTGGCATTCTCTACCAGTCGACCCGTGGTGATGGTGAGAAATTGGTGGTAGGCGTTATTAATGTTTTCTGACTTACATATAGATGGATTCTGTACCATTGTGCGTTAGGCGACAACGTTGTAGCGAAGACGTCTATGTAATGGTGAAAACTGCTACAACCGCCTGCTGCACCCAATAGAAGATTTACTCACCATAAAAAGAACGGCAGCCAGCAAGCCAGAAACGCGGACATGATGATGCCGAGGGTCCTGGCAGCCTTCCTCTCCCTCTTCATCTTGCTACTCGCCATCGGCTGCATCTGGATGCTCTGCCGCTCCCTCATCACCTCCCCCATCGAGATCCCGTTGATCTGAAGATGTTTGTCCAGCAGGAGAGCTGCTACTTTGCTCCTGGGGATGATAATAATAATTGAGTCCATTCCTCTTACAGCTAAATGCATATGTTATGGTAATCGGACTTCAATAAAAGAATCTTATGTATACAGGATGTTTCAATTGTTTATGGGTCTCTTTAGACCAGTGTTTCCGAAAGTGGGGCCCACGTCCTACAGGGGTGTAATTTGATAGTTAAGGGGGGCAATTTAAAAATGGACTCGACACGACGAAACGCAAAAATCGCACTAAATGAGTATAGAAGAATTATGTATTTTGAATTTCAGTTTTTTCATGATGTTTTGAAATTTTTCTTACGATGTTCTGATAACAATTTCATAGTGATTTCTTCCTAAAACTTATCATTTATATTTCTTTCTGATGGGAACAAAACAATTTTTAAAGGTTAAAAATTATGTACGGGGGGCATAAGTGTTTTAGAAATGTTAAGGTGCCCTGAAAAAGGTTGGGAAACACCGCTCTAGACTCACTACCTGAGTATCAAACCCAGTATTATGATCACTACTTGAGTATCATTCTCAATATTGTAATTTTAAGATTTGAATCTATTTTTTTTGCGGCTACATTTGAAACGAATGGAAATAAAAATATAGCTTTACAAACATATTCAACATTTGTAAATAAAATATTCCACTCTGTATTGCTTCTCGGTAACCGCTCTTGCAGCGAGGCTTTATACAACATAAAGCACACTACAGCGAAATTTTTAATTAATACGTAACATCACGCCTGTAATCCCCTAAGGGGTAGGCAGAGGAGTGTAGTACACCCCCACACCAGTTACGTTTAAGTCCCACAATGGAATAGGGTGAGCCTATTGCCATGCACCGGGTACACATCCAGACTCCGAGTCACTACTAGAAATTCTAAATTAGAAAAATCCAACAGTGCGCAACCCGGGATTTGAACCCAGGACACCTCCCGATCGGCAGTCGCGCTAGCAACCGCCCGACCAACGAGGCAGTAAATGTGTTGGTCTTATTTTAAAAGAGCGGTGACAGCTTTTCCGGTGACTTTTTTCGAATTCTCGATGCTAACAATGTACAATTTACACGAAATAAAATACACGTTTCGAATAAAACGATTTGAGTTAGAATGTTATTTTGAGTCTAATAATAATCAATTTACGAAGAGTGAATGTTCCAAGTCCTTGAAAGTATAATTTGTGTGCACTTCGTTGGTTTTTTACTGTTTACACGAACACTCAAGACGAACACCTGCCAGGTCTGGCACGGAACATTTACACGAGAGCAAAGTGAATTTCCGCCGCGCAACAGCCTTCGCCTCCGCTGATGAGTTTCCGCAATAGAAAGTATTGGAAAAATGCTTACCGGTGTTTTAGAGAACACCGTTTCGCCAGCATTCGAGAATTCATCGGTTTTGTGATAAATGTAGATGAAATACGCGTTACATAAATTTAGGTTTACGTAACCTCAAGTTTATCGTACAACAATAATAACTAAGACAATCTCACACGCGGCTATCCGATTCCAAATTAGGCAATTGAATGCCTGCGTTATGGTAACCGGACAGCTGATACATATATATATATATATATATGTACATATGATATAACACTTATAAAGATATTTTTATTACACCCAGACGCAACAAACAAACGTGCTTATCACACAAACGCTTGACGGGTGGGGAATCGAACCCACGACCTCCGGTTTTGCTGTCAGGGTCTCCAACCACTCGCCCACGACATTAGGAAAACTCGTTGCAATCAATAACCATTGCTACGTATGGATACGCTAATTAAAACTCAACTGTACTTAGCGTTGTTTTGTAGGAGAACGTAGCGGAATAGATTGCGATCCACGACCTAACTTGATAATGAGACCTAACTTGGAACGCACAGTCCAACCGTCACAAAAGACCATGCAATGTAACAATGGAATTGCGTTTCAATGATTTGTGGTATTTTTTAATTTAATAAACCTAGGAAACAAGCTGAGGGACACCTGATGGTAAGAGGTCACCGTCGCCTATGGACACTTGCAACGAGGAGCCTTGAAGAAAGGTTTTTTACAGTTCGGCAGAAACTAAATTTAATATCGTGCACAAATATTATTAAATAAATAAAAAAAGGCATTTCTTTAAGAGCTCGAATCTAATCCAAATCAATAAGTAATTTATTTCAGAGCAACGCTCCATCTCTGAATCGTTCCGTTTACGTGAAGGCTAAGGGAATTTCCGGCGAGAGGCACCCTGCGCTCCGCGTCGAGCTTCCGCCGCGTTGAGTATTGGAGGTTCGTTCAGCGTAGTTTTATCGCGGCAAATAATTATAAGCTTTGACATCATTAGATAGACTATTTCACAGGTTCTCAAACTTAATTCGTCTACTGTCCACTTTGAGAAACAATTAGGTATTTTCTAACGCCCCCAAAGAATATTTTATTTCGAAATATTCCTAGTGTGTCACATGTCAACCTCATTGATCCCAATTTCCTCTAGCTAGAGCCTTTACTAGAGCCAGCCTTGAATGCCAGGGCCATTATGAGAAAGACTGCACTATTCATTTTGAAAACGATTATAAACTGTTTGGACATATACCGTGACGGTATGTTGTTGTTTAGACATACGCTTTGTTATGTGAAAAGTAGCAACCGAGCAGGTTACAGTGATATATTACCACTGCTGTCCGTGGAGTTCTACAACCAAGCTCAAACACAACCGTAGAAAAAGACCCCTAATATGCATCAGACGGAGCGTTCTAAAAGAGACAATGTTACGAAGGCACGTTACAAGTTACAATCATTTTTAAGCACCTTAATAGGCTGTGAGCAAATTGTATTCACAGGTGAGCTAACATTTAAATTCTTCTGTCATAAAAAATACATTTCGTTCGTTAATAAACCATACAGGAACATGTAAACTGACCTTTACTGGTTACTTTTAAACTGTACCTTAAATCAAATGGGTAATTTTAAAACGGTCTTTACTTTTTACTTTTAAACTGTAGCTTCAATCAAATGGGTAATTTTAAAACGGTCTTTACTTTTTACTTACAAACTGTACCTTAAATCAAATGGGTAATTTTAAAAAGTCTTTACTTTTCACTTGTAAACGGTACCTTAAATCTAATAGGTACTCTCAATCCGATTTTCCCATTTTAATCTCCAAATAAGAGAGTGAAACATTCCAAGTGAAATCCAACGTTCATTTTTCAACTGACTCGATCGCGCGACGATAGATCAATTTCTCTCCATCGATGTATTATACGCTTAGTAATAAATGATCCTTCGTAAAGAATTACTTAAATGTTTTACTTCGATATTTTTATATAGCACTAGTTGTTACCGCTGTTGAAGAGTTTACTTTGTTCGTAACGCCATCGATAGAGATTATTTTTTTATTAAAACATGTGTTCCGGTAGGAATCAGAAAGTTTTTGCGCGAAAAAAGTAGTCCTATATCGCTCACCAGCCCTTCAACTATCTCCATACCAAAAATCACATCGCCCCGTTGCTCCGTTTTGAAGTTACAAACAAACAAACAGCTGATAAACATATACTGAGTATATTTACACTTATATACGTAGTTGTTATGCGCACAAAGAACAAACATACATGATCACCAAACAAAAAGTTCTCTTCGATGGGAATCGAACCCAGGACCTCTTAGCAACCAGCGTCTCTAAACACTAGACCGTCAGTTTTGTAACTATATATTTTTCTTTGTCTTTTTGTATCTATACAGTAATTTTATCTAAAACTAACATTTCCCTCGTACTAACGTAGATGACAAACCTTGGTACTTGGATGATTCTCAGAACGTCGTATCAATGAGATGATAACATTAGATAGAGGTCATGTTCTTTGTAATATTCCTTATCAATAATTATTTAAAATTTATTTTACTGAGAAGCAACACTCTGCTTATTATCGTATTTTGAATATACAATACTATATCGTTAAGATTAGTTTAGTTTTTTTTTTATTTTTTATTATTTATTTATTTATTTATTGGTTTACTAACGCAAAAATCAGCCAGTACAATCATAAAATGCAGAATGTCTTATATGGACTATTGCTAGCTGATCTCACAGTTGCAAGTAATCACAACGTGCCCTACTAATTTTCCTATGCCTTAATTTATTTTACAATACGAAATTTTAAAATTATTTTACTATGTTTGCTTTTACGGACTTTTTGACGGAGGAGTCGAGAGTCTCCGAGACCGGCGTGTGTGCATGAAGAGAGCGACGAATGCAGACGAAGCGCGTCAGGTTTGCAAGGACAGAGATATTTGGCACTCGGTGCGCCCTGCCTACCCTGTTAAGGACCTGGCGTGACGGTATGTTGTTGTTGTTGTTGTTGTTTAGACTAATTCCTCAAAGCTTGCGTTATGGTAATCAGACAGATGATAACCTACATACATATGTAGATATATATATTATTGTTTAATGTTATACTGTGCTTTTGATTTGAATTCTTTTATTTACATTTTTATTGTATTTTGTCACACAAGCATACTGTATGTTTCCAAAATAAAAATATGCGACCTCGGAGGGAACCGAACCCCGAGCCCCAACAAAATCACCGACCACTGGGCCATTGGCCAATGTAAAATAATTCTAACACTCAGTATACATGAGTAGTAAAAGGTAAATGAAACGAAAATATGTATTTTTTATATATACATTTTATATATTATAACAGCAATACAAATACGAAAATATCCCTACATTAATAAATAGTATATAACTTAAATATAAATCTCAAAGTATACATTTTAGTAACACTAAAGTATGGAGTTGCTATTAATATTGCTATTTCAATATCAAACGCTTGCGACTTACACACCAAACGCTAAATATGTTATAAAAACCCACTCTTTATTATTCTAAATAGATCTATTTCTATACAATCTTAACTACGCAAATTAGATTGACATTCGCTATTACGGATAAATATATATATATCACTACCACAGATTAAAAAATAACATGAATACAATACATATTTATATACTGTTTACAAACGTTTTTAAGCTACAAGTAACGCCATCTGTTATCGAACAGCGACAACTCTTGACAGAACTTCGAATTCCTAATTCAAAAATGTTTTCTAAACATTGTATTATTGGCTTGAAATGTTAAATAAAACAAAAAAATACACTGAATAAAGCTTTCCATTAAAATGTAACTGAAAATATTCCTGTATTATTTCTTCTACGATTTATCTGTAAAGAAAGGGGCGTCCACCATTTTGGATAGTGCTTTTCCTTTTAAAATAAATAACCGTAGCTCATTTAAAAAACGAACCGGTAACAATCGAGAAGGTTCTCAAGATTTCTATTTATCTATTAAATTTTAATATCGATTCTCATTCATTCATTTTTGTCTGCATAAAATAAACAAACCGATAACATTTCACCCAAACCTTGGCACAGTGATAACGACCTTTTATTTAATTAAAATTATTTTCATCCGCATATTCGTTCGGAAGTTGCAATATAATCGTAGACAACTAAAAAAAAAGATACAACTGGCTGAAAGTAAAAAAAGTTGCAATGAAAACTTATAGACGATAAATAAATATTGTAAATAGATACATCACTAGTTCCTAATGTAATCGTCTTTAACCTCGGAGTCCTCTAAGTAATCGTCGAGCCATTTCTCGATGACGGGAAGGTTCTCCGCTGACCATTTGGCCTCCTCTCGAATGTTCCTCATCGATTTCTCGACGATGTGTTCCGCGGACGCGAACTCCCCCTGATGGGCGACGTACAGGTTGGAGACCAGCTCGAGGCCGGCCTGCGTCGTGAACTGGGAGGTCGCTGACGTTACGAGGTTGTCCCAGAGGTTCGTTTTGCTTACGTATCTAAGAACACAGATAATAATACTCGTATGTGACATGTAGATAACTAAAATTATATTCGATCTTTGAAAACGATTGTTTTGGATTGTACATAAAATACAGTTTAAAATGCAAACGTCCATTACAATTTTATTCATTTCGTTAAATATATAAACGAAACCGGTGGGAAGAAAAAGTAAGATTTCACGACAAAAGACATAGCTCAGTCGTGGACGCTGAAGCCCTAAACGATAGCACTGAGGTGTGTTTATTTTACTTAAGTACGTTTGTTTTTAAATCGAATTATACATAAACATATCACGTCCTAGTGGTTGATGGAAGTAAAAATATTTAGGAACCAATAAAATTGTCAATGAATTCTAAAACATGGGCGCTGATGTGAGCGCATATTGGGAAACTTCCGGAATGGCGTGGCTTTTCAAGAATGGCGTGAACAGAGCTCTCCTTCAAAACCGGAACGTGTGGGTAACTCCTCTGGTGTTGCACGTCCACAGGCGACGGTGACCACTTGCCACCAGGTGGCCCGTCTGCCTGTTTGCTAGGTTTTAAAAAAAAAAACAAAACACTTACTTCTCCTTCAAGACATCCCAATTGTCGGTCAGAAAGTGGAAGAGCGTGGTGTACCCCTGCGGGCCGCCCGTCAGCATGCTGAACACAAGGAATATGTCTGTCTCGGTGAAGTTCCCGTTGCCCTCCAACACGGTGATGTTGAGCAAGCGGTTGATCTTGTACTCGTCGACCGGACAGCCGGCCAGCGTCTTCAGTAGATATGTCCTCTCGCTCTGCTTCCGCGACGGTGGGAAGTGGATGACCCGCTGCAGACCGAATTCCCATTCCTTCTTCGAGCCCCATTTGAAAACCGGACAGATGTACTGGTTGGATATCCTGCGGATATGACGTTTTGGAGTTGTTTCCGGTGTAACATGATCGGATCAGATGTTTAAATATACCCATATTTGTGCAAACAAACGTCTTTGCATTGTCTTGTAGAAAAAGATGCCCTGCAATCGTCTAATGAAAAGCATTCATTATCGAACCCATTAGTTTCCAAAATACTCCCCTAAGCATGCTTGGAAAGCAGAAATAAATATGAAGAAAATGCTAAATGTAGAAGAAAGTCTTGATGTCAGTAAAGGATAGATATCAAATACTCGACGCTCGCTACCTACCCGTTTACGGATTAGGCGTGAAGGTATAATAATAATATGAATTACTATTATCTATATATTAATACGTGAAGCACAAACTTGGGACCCCTTTTTACGAAAATTGCGGGGACGGAGGAGTATCAAATGCGGCACACTTATAGTTTACGTGTAGGAGAAGTGCAGAACGCTAATATTTTTCAATAATAATGCTTATCAAGTACATTAAATCAATAAATAAAACATTACCCACACTTCAACGTGTTTAACACGCACACACGTGAAAACCACCCCTAGGCGACCACTAGTAATAGTATACGTGTGAGGAGCAGTTAACCAACAGTCAACCATTTACAAATTGTGATTAAAAATAATTAATTGAGATTCTTCATTCCGAATACAACGGTATAATTCTGGAACACGTAGGGAAATGTAAAAGAATATATAATCCCCAATTAGCTCAGTTATAACAAAGTGAGTTAATTTCAGGGTTTCACTTAATCAGAGCGAATTAAGGCCGTCCTTTGTAAAAGATGTCTCGGTGGGAGATGGATTACATTCTGGCGCTTCGTGGTCTTCGTGCTTGCGATATGCGAAACACTGCCGAGATCGGTATACTGTAAAGCTATTACTCATTACTCAACGTAGGGGTTCTCTGGCTTTTGGTCTTTTTAAAAGCGAATCAATTGGTGCCTTCCTTTTCACTGTACTAATATTTTGTTTAAGAGGCATCGACTTTCAATTACGAAATTGTGCGTTTCACATACTGTGATTGTATTTGCTATAAGTCATCGGGCTTACGGTACAACAAAGGAATTATACTCGAATTTGAAATTAGTCCACAGCTGTTTAGCGGCAAAGTTGCAGCATTGCACATAAACCCTTTCATTGGTCCATCGAATGCAGACAATTTTAACAACACAAATCTAACCGTACTTATTTACCTTTTAAGTTTCTCATATAGAATGACCAATGCATTTCTTATGAAATATAGATATTTAAGCCAAACACTGCCCGCAAAATGTGAAAATACTCAGACGGGAGGGTCATTTTTGCGTGCACGAGAGCTCAAAGGAGAATAGCCTCACATTCACGGTCCATAGTCCGCAAAGGCCGACGAGACAGTCTGTTTCGGCAATTACCCTCCAACGAGTTCTGCGCAGTGCTATACTGTCGACATTTGCCGACGTTAATTAAATTAATGCGACAAACGACGTCGAACGTTCACCAAAGTTCTTGAGAAAAATATTGTTTAGAACACTTTGAGCCGGTTTGTGAATGAATTTTTATTCAACCGAATTTGAAATTGACGGGAAGGAACCTTGGTTTTTGCTTCACGTTTTAAACGTATTTATGATACTTATAAACTTTAATAAACCCTACTTTTTCTATTATCTGAGATTTTGGATGGGTTTTTTAAAGCGAAGTTCCTTAACGCAGCTTGCGTTAGGTGTCGAATAGTAGAAACGGTCACGTAAGGAAAAAGCGTTATGCTCTTCCATTCAGAATTCTTTCTCTTTGTTTCTCTCTTTCTCTTTCTAGTATATACGAATGAGTATGTAAAGGAGGCTAAAGATTTCGGACACATTTAGGATTTGAACACAAACATCAATTCATTTATACACATTTGCAGGAGTACATTGCAATTCTACTTACGGATTCCCCTCATCAGGATTCGGAACCTGCATCCATTTGCTATACTGTTCCTGTGCCTCCTGGATACACGGCTTGTAGCCAGCTTGGCACAGGAAGGTCTTGGTCAGTCCGCGAAGGTTCTTCCGCCAGTTCTCCTCATCTTCCCGCACATCCTTAACGAGCTCCTCGTATAGAGGACTTAATAGGATTCTCACGTAAGCCTGTACAATAGTGTTAGTATCATTCAATAGTTTCTGAACACTAGTCGCAAAAGTCAAACGTTTAGCTAACTGGAAAACGCTAATGGCAAATCTTGAAAATTAAATTGACTTTTTTTCTTTATACGGTACAAACACAATGATGACCGAAAGAAAAAACCCGAGGAAAAAGAACTCCCAGCAGTTGTTGGAATTAGAAAAAAAAACAAATTTGTCATGTTACAGTATTGCTTTTGTCCAATAATGAGCACGTGACCTCGATTGACCTTGACTTTGTCTTCGGTGAGATCTTGGAACCCGTTTAACAGTGTAGCGAGCTGATTACCCCATAACCCTGCCTTGCTAGGTTCGGGCACAGCAGAAACCGTTCAGGCTTCAGCCAAGCGCATAATCACTTTCCATAACGTTAATTCCGAAAAGCAATTTCGAGAACATTCCACCGTACGTTACGCAAACTGTGGAACAATTGCGAGCCTCTAATGTATCATTAGGCACCGAGGGCCGAAGTTAAATTGCTTCGATACAAACTGCTCGAATCGTAACAACTTTCCATGTTATATCCATATCTGTGTCAGCCAGGATATTACATCGATTAATAACGTAGGAATTTGATAGTAATTTATGTCTACGGTATTTGAAGCTCGAGTTCACGAGCGGTATAATTACAACGGTAGTGTGTTTGTAGCAGAGATATAGCTATGCAGTGATGGATCAGTGGTCTGGACTTCTGTCTCCCGTGAAGTGAAATATCGTGAAGGAACTTACACGCCTGAGAGTGTAACGTATGTAATGTTTTCTGAGATGTGTGAAATCTTCCTTAAATAAGAGCGTATATTGTAGGAAAATTATTTTTTGTGTTAGATATCATTGGAATGATTACATGTTTTAAGTCATATTGACACACATATTATGTTTAAATCCAAATATTTTTTGTGCTTTCCGAATGAAAACGACAGCCACGTGACGTTGAAACAACCGTGAATATAACAAAAATACAGACAAATTCAAAACAGCTACGTAGAAGTCTGAGAATATCCGAAAAAGCTTTCACCAGTACATTATCATCTTCACCGCCGGCAAACCTGCAACAAAATACAACACCAAACCAGTACTCACCGTAAGGACCTTACCTGGAACTTCTCGTGAATGCACTGACAGATGTGTCTGCCGATGTGGTCGATCATCGTGAACACGGGGTCCCAGACCAGGTGGTGTCTCTCCTGCCGCAGGAACAGCGTCATGTTGAAGGCGGTGGCGAACGAGAGCTCGCCCGCGTACGCCAGGTTCCAGGCGTCGTGCAGCAGCTTGGCGCGCGTCAGCTCCGAGACGAGCGGCCGCTTGTCGCTCTGGAGGTACGCGGAGAGAAGGTTCCAGTTGTCCTCTTCGTAGTTCACCGGGAACGGCGCTGGAAGAGATGGTGTCGGTTCGCCAAAAAAATGGCCGGTCACAATTCTTAAGTCCCAGGTGATGCGCAGATTAAAAAATTTGAGCAATCCTATTGAATTGCTTACTTGATTCATTAGGCCCAAGCAATTATCTTTTCCCCAGTAATTTATTAGTTTTCAGGCATTAGTCAATAAACGTAACATCACGCCTGTAATCCCCTAAGGGGTAAAGTATAA
>DWDX01002909.1:0-14128 GCA_018245675.1 Agara michaeli | reverse complement strand
TCCTAGTTGAACTATCACGAGCGCGACGGGCGCTGTACGACATTCGCGTTGAGTGACGAATCGTCCTGCTCACCTGTTATCACTTCTGAAACCGATAGCTACGTGGCCGACAGAACCTCGTCCCACTGCGAGAGAACAGCGATAAACGAGTTCACCGTTATACTGGTTCACGATGGTACAAATGGTTCTAATTAGAATTTGTATGCCCGTTTATGTATTCTAATTAGATATTGTACGCCCGAAATAGGAACTTATGTACGTGACATCTGAATTGTAAACCTATGTTCCACGGTGATAGTAGAATTTTATTATGATTTTTTAATTTACTGCATTTTTTAAATAAACTAAATAAATTGTTACAGTACGTAGTAAACTATAAATAAAGTCAGGTGGAAACATTTTATAGTAAAACGTTTAATTAAATGTATAAAATGTCTTGTTAAAATATTTACGACTAGAATCCATAGAATAATTTTAGTATTGTTTTTCTTGACATCTATTTTCAAACATTCATAATTTCCGTTACAATAGTAGGTATCGCACGATCACGTAAGTCATTCTCCGTCGTTAGTCGAACAAGTTGCTTCGACGGCGAATGTGGGAACCGATGCATTTAGTTGCACTAATCTGCAACTTGACAAACTGCACACGAATTTGATTAGTTCGAAATGTCTGCAGTTATAAATTTCAGTTACTGCCTCCGGAATGAGGCGGTTCTCTTGATTTATCATCATAGTTAACAGTTCGACCGTCACTTTGTTAACTTTGGCTGAGTTTAGATAAGTTTTAACAAGAAAATACACAAAAGTACCAAAAGCTACTTGTTGTTAATAAGAGCTACTCAGAATGGTTTCGCTTTTGGATTAACAAAACGGATTAATATGACAAACGTTTTGGTTTAGTGATTAGTCACGCCGACAGTTAAGCCGAAGGTCGGGAGTTCGATTCCCATCCACAACAAACATTGTATGATAAGCACATTTGTTATTTGCCTTAACGGAATAATAATAAGTATAATGTAGTACGTATATGTGTATGTTTATCAGTCAGTCGGTTACCAGAACACAGGCATTTAATTATAATAGTCGGGAATCAGAGAGACTTGTGTGAAAATTTCCTAAGATTACACTAAATTTTCCAATTATTATTATTACCTGTGGGTTCAGCAAGCGTGGTCGGGCAATTTTATAAGAGGACTCCGAAAAATATGGTACGGAATAAGTATCTCGACGTCACCTAATCTAGACAAGGATGTCACCCGATCTCGCAGCAGCCCACGAGTATATTTTTAGCATCAATCATGAGAGAATGAGCGTCTAATTTTTTCAGCCCTGATCCACTTCGCGATAAAGAGAATTTTGCAGGATGGAGTGCGTAATAATTGGACTTAGTATATTCCAAACGATTTGATTTAATGTATGCGCGTTACCTATGGTTCGCTATCTTGAAATCCTGTGGTCTTGAATTTAGAATAAAACAGTTTCAAATTTAATGTTATAAAATTGCATTGTCATTTACTTATTCATTATTTCCTCGACGTTTGAAAAAATATCTAAAGCACCTCGCTCGCACGTCAACAGATATCAACCACCGATCAAATTTCCCAGCGCTCCCGCCAGGAATCGAACCTGCTCCACAAGTCACGATCCCACTTGTTACCTGTGACGTCTAAGTGGATTGTGTGGTAATAAGATAGCTTGTCGCGCCCCGCCATTAGCTCTCGCGTAAACTTTCGCCTTTTCTATTCAGAATATACGTATTCTGTTTTTTTTAAGATTGCAATTAGTGATACAGTTTATCGATATTATTATTTATTATTATCGATATTCAATACATAATGGATATAAATTATTTCGTTTACCTCTTATTTTTTCAAACTAAATAAATTATTTCGATGCAATGAAGGTAAACATTAGGAGATGCGATGTAATCAACACACAAACGCCAATACAAATTCCATTCAAAACATGTAATATCATAATAATGGGCATTTTATTAACCCTGTTATTCAACCACTACTGGACAAAGGTTTCCTCCTCGTAATAGTTTTAAGGTCATTATCTACCACGCTCACCACAGAGATGATTATATAGAACTTGAGATGTGCAGGTTTCCTCACGATGTTTCCTTTCACTGTTATAACCGGTGGATTATAAAAAAGAAAAAAGAAAAAAACATCGAAAGAAACAATCTGAAAAAAGAAAAAAACATCGAAAGAGACCTGGAAAGTCACCACTTTAAATTTATTATTTGCATTTATGCATAGATACATTCCCATTATGATTGTGAAAATGACATATGTATATTCAACAGTCGCCTATCATTGTGTGTATAATCGAAATCCGTTTTTTTTTCACATGAATAACACACCACCTGCATACAAATTAACATCCTAAGCTATTCGGTTGTGAGATATATATAAATTGCATTCGATGAACAAAATGTGATATCGGACAAATAAGTAACGCCGTTAGGAAGTTAACGAACTATGACAAAGCCTTTGGAGTTAAGTTAAACTAAACGTCTTATTTCACACTCGGTGAGGTAAACACTATTGAAGGCGCCCGACGGCTCTCGCCTCTGTTATTGATAGAATTTATCAACGATCGGGCTTAAGGCGCGGACTAAGTGCAGGCGGATAGCGGGCGATGAATCGACGACTCTCCTATGACGGTTGACAATACTTACAAAGTGAGGCCTTTACACAGTTCTTATATAGGAGTACGTATATATAGTGCATCACTATTTAAATTGTTTTCATAGGCTTTGGTGATGTTTCTGTCGATTCGATTTTACTTATAATTCACAAACAAACAAACAGACGAATATAAATACAGAAACGCGTATGATAACGTACGTAAAATCTTACGAGCTTAATTAAAATTTATCAATTCCAACTACACTTCGACATTTCATCAAACGACCCAGGCCCAAAGAATATTATAAAGCGTAAAAACATGACGACCACAATACGAAATTTAAAACAATTATCAACAATGAAAACGAAAAGCACTCCGACTTCCTTAGTAGATGGACTCAACAGAAATAACATTCCGACTCGGTTGCAGACTTAACACAAGATATCCAATTGACTTCTTGTATGCTCCAGGCTTTCCCCAATTGTACGACACCTGTGCCTAGCAATGGGACGCATGAAAGGTTGCAGCCAATTACATTTGTAGTAAATACTAAATGAAACGTTTTACTTTTTTATATTGTGTGTTTTAATATTGGCTGCGCTTGTCACTCGCACCAAACCGACATAGTCGAGCGGCGCGTCACGCCGCGTTAAAATCATATAGCTTGTATACCTGGCGGCGCGACTTGTGGCTTCCCCGCAGCCACCTAACAGGCGGCGACATGCTGACGTGCTCGTGTAACACTACTAACATGTTCTTAATGTTGCATTATCCATACCGTACCTACCTCGTTACATACAACATGGTACCTGCATTACCTTCAATATGATAGCTACCTTTTAATACCGGTAGCAACAATAGCCGGTTTCATAAGGATAGCGAAGTCTGATAATCCGCACTCGGCCAGCGTGGTGGGCTATGTTAATCTGTTCATAATGAGAGGCGATCAAAAATTTCTTACATCGACAATTACTTAACTGTACCGTATTGTCGACAATTAATTAATTTTCATTTTTTGGACCTGTATCAAGCAGCAGTGGAACAATAAATAATGATGACTATTCACGAACTAATTCTTATTAACACCCGTCAGCGACATCACACTGACAGTCCGATTCTTATAACCATAATAGAGGTTGGTCGTAGATGTCCGTGGGCGCCAGCGGCCACTCGTGACCGCCGACTGCTACTCTGCCGCTCTAGTCACAGAATAAAAGGTTTGCATAAAATATAAAAACATGTGTGCATTACTTCGGTCGTGTTACAAAAATCCTCAAATACTACTTGCTCTCGTAACGAACGCTCTTACGACGCCCGCTCACAATTTACAGCGGAACGAGTGCCGCGAGACGTTGATTTATATCGTTCAAAACTTCGTCTTAAAACACCGACTTGCCTATAAACGTCGTTGTATCCCCTTAATGCTTAATTTAGAGTCCTTAATTAAAATTCGGTAACAAAACATATAAACATGTCCACACACGCCCACGCGCTCTTATTTAAGCCGCTTTTAAACCTCACGACCACTTTTAGTGTACTTCCTGAGTGACTAATACGGCGCTTTCGAACTATGCTTTTATAGGCGACCGCAATGACATTTCGTTTGTTGACGAAACAGTATTGAATAATTTTTTTTTTCAATTAATACAGATAAATAAGAAAATTCTAGTGCTAAAATTAAATAACTAAGTGAATTGCAGATATTTAACTTAAGGTTCCTCGAGAGTAGGAAGGCATCGGAATTGGGCCTTATAGAGACTTGTAGAATTAAATTCGGTTGTCTGCTTTACTAAATTTCTTAGCAAAATAAGCAGAAGATTTGTGCCGTCTTTTTTCTTATCTGCTCCCTATATATTAAAGGATTTGTGTGTACATAAATTACGTATAAAAATTCAGCGCTAGTCACAGGAGAGAAGAATACAGTAAACTTTTACTTCTAACTATAAGCATAACAATTTTCACATTTCTTAGCTCAAAAACAATGAACTGTCTTGCAAACTATCATGCCCTATTTTATCGTCTGAGAGATAAATAATTGTAACCAGAAGCTTGAATATAAAATTTTATGAAGCGGACTTCAAATATAACGGGATTACCATACAAACTTTTGTCCCGCATTTCACCCCCTTAGGGGCGTAATATCTGATAATCCGTTGTCACTGCCTCAATCGCAACGAGAACCCATTGCAAAATTCAAGTTTTTACTTTTAATATTCCAAAATGCGATGATGAATTAATGGATCATTCTGTCAGCCAGGTCATTTTTAATATGTGTAAAACAAGTTACACTGCTTTTTCTGAATGGGTTCTTGCGAAGAGTCATCTCTTCACATAATTTATGACGCCAATTTAACGGTATTCTTGTTCTTATGTTTCTGCATACATAATATACAACTTCGTTGAACTAATAGTGCAATTTATCTATTATATAATTAGTATGCGAAATCCTGTTAATTGATCTAATTAGTTACGAAAAAACCAGTCACAAATATTTATTATTCAAACATTTCATTCTGACTACGTTTTTATATTTTAAATAACAAATGCTATGGTAATAAGTGCAATAATATTCATACACATATCAGAATTTAGTGTTACATTTTTATTGCAATATTAATATGCAGCAGAGACATCTAACAGAAAAACATAACTAAATTAAAGATAAAATGATAAACGATTTTGATGTAAGTAGTCAAGGCAAATTAAATACCTGCGTTAGGATCGTAGCCAATGAAAATCCTTTGTCTGCCTACCCCTATGAGACAAAGAAATAGTTAAGTAAGATTCTAAAGCTGTCGCCTGCGAATTAGTCATTGACAACGACTCTCATTCGGCGTGTGCTATCCAAATTGATTATAAGTGAACGACACCATATTTTGTATATAGGTATTCTATATGACATGCGTGTAATAATTTCCAATCAGTATATAAATATATAAATGAAAGTAAAATATCAACTAATAACGCATCCAAATAGTAAACATAACTGGGACAGCGGTTGAGAAGAGAATGAAGCGCTATTTTAGGCGCCCTCTAGCGGACCATCCGTTTCAAACACTTAACTCCAAATAGGCGGGCACATTAACATCGTATCCGATACCAAATCGATCGGAACGACAAACGATAGCGATCATTGTATTTTACTAATAATAATAATATCTTAGGATACTCACACACGGCCATTTGCCATATTGTTTTTTCTAGTATGGCCTATGTCTTTGTATAAAAGCCTCAACAGACGAGCTTATGTCACTGGTACAATGAAGGACATAATTTACTGTAATTCGCTCGTAACTTAGCAGAGCGTAGCTATCCGCACGATCGATGCTATCGAATAAACATAATCGTTAAACTTTATTGATATGTAAACTGTTTGGAATTTTTCGAGTTCCTCATAATTTTTAGAGCACACAGCCGTTCGCGATTCGTGAAATATAAGCATAGCATGCTGAATAGATTAAATTAGATGTATCGTTTATTGATTAGCATAGGCGGACAATATTACACTCTGCTTACCTCCGTGGGAAAGAAACTTAACATAAATATTGTTTGAAGTCTTGAAATGGCCAAAGAGAGTGATGATGTTAAAAGAAGCACGTTATGTCTGTATAGATAAAGGTATTTGGAATGGGAGCTTTCTGCCTACCCCTACCCCGCCAGACGGTTTAATGATAATAATAAAGTTACAGTTCTTGAAATTTTTAATTAAATGTGCAATCTAGGAGAATCGAAATGTTGCAAGCAACATAGGACCAGCAATAGATCGAGGGGGACAGCTGAACCTCAGCGACGAAGCCGCGTAAACTCTTGACCGTAGCTTTTACCCATTGCCTCAGCATATAAGCGGTAAGACAGATACTCGTAAACCGTTCCTATCTTTGGCCGCGCGCGTCTAAATCATCCCCGCTGAAGAAATACGAAGGCAACAGCCATACAACCTTCAACGGCATCGATCTCCGCGAATAGATACGAAATAACGATAAATCCCATCCGATATTTATTCGATTGTTTCTACTGCCATCTCCGAATCGGTAACTCACGTCAGCAATAACAATATATCGAATCGGAACGGTTATTGAATAGACGATCGATAACGATTCCGCGAATCACGGTATCTGGTTAAGTGAAACTCGCCAACGAGTTCGCACAGAGCAAGCCTAGCGACGCTATGCTAAAGTGGCAAAAGTCAATTTTGACTGAATTCCAAGCGGACGGAAAGCGAACGTACTACGGCGATATTAATAGATGTCTCGCGGGATTTATTTAAATAATTTATTGCGATATTTCGGACGCGCTAATAAACATGTCTGGTCTAGAATGTGGATCGGCGAGTCGGTTGTTAATCGTTAATTCGAATGATAATCGTCTCGCGCGACGCCATGACAGATTTACAATCGGTACCTGTGGGCTTGCGTTTGTGCGCGACTGTACCAACCGGCGGCGGAGTCAAAGGTTACATTAGACAGTAATCTCGTGTTTATGAGGTCGATATAATCGTCAAATTATGAAAGTACAGTATGACTGGCCCTCTTCGTACAGTGGTTGGAGAAGCTAAATGCTGAGCCGCGGGTCGTGTGTTTGATTTCCACCCAGGATAAACATTTGTGTCATAATTTGTTTCATCTGTGTATGAGTGTATTAAAAATATGTGTGTTAAATATTACTGTACGGTAACCACAGCACAACACGTGAAACAAATGCACACTGCTTATAAAAAAACACACAAATTAAATTCCATATATCGTACGTAGGTACCTACCAATAACTTTTTTGTATCAATTTCGTTGTAAGTCCGACTAAATTTTTGAAACGCTATGGTTCGGTATCAATTATATAAAATTATTTATTAAAACTGCATCAACATAATAATTATTAAAATTAATTATTGAAATGATGGGCATATTTCAAAAGAAAGCTGCGTCATATAAAGTTACAGATGACATTTCGTTTCGCTACTTGGGAAATGCTAATAAGTCATTCACGATGATCCGAAGATATTAAACGTTAGGAATGCCAGTGAATTATTATTATATCTCGAGGCGATGGCGCCGCGAAGCTTTTAATGCAAATAAAAACGTTATTTTCTTAATACCAATATGTATAATAGAAAGGTTACCCCAACAAAAATTTAAATATATAATCGATTAAGATGTAAATCGGTCTGTTCAGTCTCGTCTTCTTTTAATTAGCTAAATGTATCAACGGATCGTGCGTTATATGATGCTTCATAATTTATATTGGCTGCAAAGTAAATAATTTTGAGTTACGCCACTCCATCACAGCGAGGTATTCGCAAAATGATTAAGATGACGGCCTAGCGGGCCGGGCCGATAAAGAGTGAACTTAAATATGACGGAGACTAATTAAACATAACGGATAGAGAAACAATACTACATATTAAATCAGGAGACAAAATTCAGTGCAAACGTACAACAATGAAGTTAATTGAAGTTTGCTCTTTATTGGAACAGTTTATATTGAAATTAATTAATTCGTGTAAACACACATCTTAAGCAAATTAAATTACATCAACGAGCTACCGTTACTGCATTCACAAATTCTGTGACTACCGATTTTCATCTCGAGCCACTAATTAAGAGACCAATTTGGGTCGACATTAGGCAACGTCTTAACATTTTGCGTCTACGTTATTTATTTTATTGATCTATTATAAAAAAATGCACGTTTTATGATCAAATACCATACATATAATGGTGAAGATCAAATGTCATATCTTCTCAAATATCATATCATCTAATCTCATAAGTTTTAAAGTCGTGGTCTATCACGGTGGTAAAATGTGGGTTCGCAGACTTCACACAACTCAGAAACATTATGTTAATAACATACTCTAAGGTGTGCAGGTGTGAAAGCGTGCCAGTGTTTGAATCCAGACCCTCGGAGTGAGACACGATAAGCCAACTTACTAGGCTATCACTGCTATACTAGAATATAACGCATAGTGTGCCATATAAATTGTTCATAAACGATCCTTCAACTATCAGAATCAGAAAACAACACTAAACTACCAATTACTATGACCACTACTAAGTGAGAATATACAGGGCAGCGAAACCATTCTTCACGTATCCTACGGCCGATCACTAGTGTTTCAATAAGCGAAATTTCCAGAACGTTCTCTGCGAACCGTCAACCTATCGTGTCTAACTACGTTAACTAACAGCTGGTATTGTGGACCAGTTAGTAACGGTAAACTTTTAAATCGATGGGATTCGCTGACGGGTGATGCACATGAGTTGCAATAATAACTATGATTCTGAATATTAATAACCGACAACCGCGTGAGGTTACAGGGTGAACGGAAATCTTTTGTCTCGTTTGTGGTAAATTAATTGTATACAAAATTCAATATCAGATTTTAGGCGATTATAAAATTTAAATAACAATTGCACAATGAGGTTTTTAAAACTTTTAAACCGTACATTTTTAATGGATTTCATTGAAAATATTTGGGTTTTTATTTTGGAATATAAGAGTTAATGAATTAACAACATTGTTCGTACGTAGGTAGGTAGGTATGAATGTAGAATTTCGGAAAAAATCCCAAAAAATATATAAACAAAGAAGAATTGAAGCTTTTAGATGTTCACGTTATCTTTTAGAACAACATGTATCAAACATATCAGGTAGGTACGTAGGTATTATTGGGAAGTTGCCCAAATTATAGAGAATAGGTCACGGTGGGCGTGTGGAAGCTCGCTCGGATTGAGATGTCTGCTATTATGTATATTGATGAGTTCATGCACGGTGTGGCGGTAATAGAAATGACAGCTACGCACACGTGATGCCACCGCGGCAACTCGCAGGGTACGATAGCGAAAGCACCCCTACTGATACTGTCACTGTTTCGAGCCTTGCTCTGTTTGGTCTGAAGAGCGGACAGTGTATACGATTATTGGATTATTTTCCCTCAAATGGAAGCATTTCCTTTATCCGAAATATATTTATTAATATCACTGGGGACAATTCCACACACGGCTATCTGATTCCAAATTAGGCAGTGTAATGCCTTTGTGACGGTAACCGAACAACTGATATACATACTATATTACTAGATTATAATACTTAGATGTTTTTTTAACAATCGACAAAATCTTAATTATTTTGTCCGTATGTCCGTTTTAAGCCAGTTATTGCCAAAACGATGTCGAACAAAATAGATGTCCACTTGTGCACGGTGTGGGGCCCCCGGCCGGCGGTTGTCCATTTTACGAGCCACGAGGCCAACTCGACAACTGTTTACGCGTTTTTATTGACAACTAAACGCACTTTATGGCTTTACCGCGCCGTCCTAAATCTATTTTATTAATGATTTAATGTTGCGCGGTAGATCTAATCAATGGTTTTACGCTCCTAGAACCTAATAAAAGTGATGTGTGATGCTTGCAGTGTCTAGCTTCCGTTATCGAAACCAATTAAATTTATAAACTTAATGCCAATAGATTAAAAAAATAAAGATTAGCAGCTTATATATTATTTTACAAGTTTTATACAATATGTGATAGAGAGTATATAATATATAAAGAGATCTAGTCAAAAACTTTGAATACATTATATATCTATCTTAGCACACTTACCTAATTGCTACTTTTTAATAATATTTAATGGAATTCATCATAAATCCGTTAATTACACCGGTACGCATAAAGCACTTAGCTCAACCTGACATATTCTTGCGCATATTAATACTATTTCAAGCTCGTTAAGATTATTTTTAGAAACAGCAACTAGTTTCGCTAATTGAGTATAATCGATAGTGCAGTCCGAGCCTTAATGAAAGGCGGCCGAATCGCCTTGTAAAAGTTTACGACGGATAAAATCAGTTATAAAACTCTATGAAGCCGTAAATTTAGCGATCGCAGCGACCGTTTAAAAGACGGGAGCTATTCCGAACTCTATAAATCAGCATTCGGTCGATTTCGGGCCTATTCGGGGCCGATCGTAAAGATTAACCGACTTGTGTTTGTAAACACTCTTTTATACATATTTTTAGTGTTACCCGACAAAATAGAAAAACGAATATGCATTTATATGTCCGTGTGACTTTTTTTAAACATTTGGAATTAGAATGTCAATTGTGTTTTTAATTGAAATTTATTACCGAAGTACGTAGAAGATAAATTGCTCAGATGAATAAAATAAGACGATTAGGTGACATACGCATATATTAAAAGTACGATCTATTCAAAGGTAAGCCCTGAAAGATTTGTTTAAGTGATTAATAATTATAGCTAATATTTCGATTGAAAAACCAATCATCGGTAGTGCTTCGTTATAAGAAATTGATCCAAAAATTATTGATACTATTTTCGTGAAAAATTTATACACGTGTTGTATATATATATAAATATACATAAATTAATATGACCATACAGAACACCGCGTCGCGAGCCCAACTGGCACTTGTCCGGTTTTTTTGTTTCTATTTTTATTAAGCACTATATGACTGCACACTATTGGATTTTATTGCGATGCCCGCGGTGTGATTGATGCGTTGCTACGTTGGCTGGCTGCTTCCACTGCCTCAAGCACGAATTCAGATATGTTTACGAGCACCAAAAGTCACTTATGGAGACAAATTTTCAAATGACCTGTGATTTATCGACGTTTCTGTCTCGTAGCGTACAACGATGTCTACCATACACGAACTTCCTGTATTATGTAATTAACAGCAAACTTCTTCATTTAAAAGCAATTACGAAACAATTTATTACCTACAGTTCCAAATGAGATGACCGTTTATTTTCAGTTAATAGTTTCAAATTTGGAAATCAAATAACAATATGACATCAGTTCGTTAACGCGTACAAGGTTATTGCTTTGAGAAGTTTTACGACTACATGCCACGTGTGGCAGTGACCAATGTTCGCGCGCGTCAATTCGCTCCAGATAATGTTATGTGCTGTCCCGTTGGACACACGCCACTTTATTACAAAACCTCCTGAACACGGCAAGCAAAGAATCAATTAGCGCACTTCACAGCCAACAAAATAATCATCGAAAACAATTCACAAGTCCATTGTACACTGACATTCACACCCTGAGCTCGATCCGCTTTTATACCTTCAATTGTATTGGTTGTAAAGTCATCGGACTCGACCACAAAGACTCCACTTAACGATATAATCACTCAAAGGGTTGCGGGTACAACTCGAAGACGGGAGCCGGGGCGTCGTAAAACAACAAAGCATCGCGTCGACTGCGGACTAACAATTGTTTTCTCACGTGCATAAAAGCGGGCAGTAAAACCTCGCACAGTCAAATGATGAAAGATTTGCGTGATTTAAGTGCGAATGTGGTGTAACCGTGATGGAGACAACGAAACATTACGATTTCTCAATAAAGTAACAAATTTTCACTTGAGACTGTGAAATTTAATTGTACCGACGTTTATTACTATTGGGTGCGTCTTACGATAACAAATAAAACTATAGTAACGAAATAACATTCCTATAATTACACAGGTTAATAAGTTTTCTACGCCATGTTTAAATCATACCTTTAGCTGAAAAGACAAGTAAAAGACCTTCACATAAAAATACTTTCAGAGAGCTGATTGGATTTAAATGTGATAAGAAGACCAGGGCAACACCTATAAAAGATTAGACTATACGACGACTTCGATGGAAGTAGAAGGACCGAAAGAATTTTGTCACGACTGTACCCGGTGGAAATTAGTCTCTGCTTATCCCTATGCTAAGTAGGCGTGACTGTGTAACTATAAATAAAAGCGAATATCTCATCTAAATTCATAGATGAAATCCAAAACAGCACATCCACGGCAAGGGCAGCTGCATTAGAAATCGGCGGATCGGGTACAATGACTTAAGGGAGGGCAATAAAAACTGTGCAGTGTAGTTTAGTGAAATTTATGGCCTCTGCGGGTTTGAATTACAGGCGTCATGCTTTCTCTGCCTTTGTTCTCTCTTCGATGCAAAGCGTCCAGGGGGTAAGAAACTTGACGAGGAAACCGACTCGCTCACTTGTTACAGTTAATACTTAGTATGCGTACTGAACAAATCTAGGCAAATTTACGTTTGTTATCTTTTACGGTTTATATTGTTAATAGGTTTCAAGAATTGTCATTAACATATGAATTCAGAAACGCAGAAAATGCCGTGTGGCGTTAACGCCGCGTTTTGTTAGCAGCAAAAAAAATAAATGACTCGAAATTCAAAAATTTATTTCATGTTATCCGTAACTAATACACAGTAGGTAAGTGTTACTTAATTAAAATAATGATGTTTCATATAAATAAAAATGTCGAATTATTTTTAAAATAAAGCTCTTAATTAAACTTTCGTTACATGCGTGATAATATGTTGATGGCTTTGAGAATTTCCATAGCCTGTTTTAAAAGTTAAGCTTAGTTTATGTACAGATTTTACAGTAATTCCACTATGGCATCTCCATGGCAAATCGATAATGACGTTAGCAAGGGCCGGTGTTACTTCAGTGCACTCCTCGGACCACAATAGAGACATCCGTCTTGCGCGCATGCAAATGAAGTGCGCCCGCTCGCTTAGCGTCCGCGCCCGGCCCCGCCCGCCCTGCGTTTACACCCATTACAACTGACAAAAACGCGTATAATAGCAAAAATAAATATTATTTATAGCTTCACGCTGGCTTAGTTCCGTACAAAAACGACCTATGAGTTATTACGCCGTATTACATTTGTGTTTTGTGGCGCGCTTTTTTCTATGGTCGTAACTTTATATTTATTGCGCGTTTTAGTTGAATATTCAAAGTTGTCACGTCACGGTGCCGCTTTCAATTCGTATGCAGTCTAATTGTTGCGCTCGCTCGAATGTGAGCCGATCGAATTTGAACGTTAGACCGCTGTAATAGAACGCACGCCGCGCCTCGTCGCCCGCGGCGCGACGCTCGTCGGCACCGACGTAAAAAACTTACATAAATATTGTTGAAAACCATGTAAAGAGTTATCGAATGGTTGTAAAAGAAATTGAATAGTGTCAAATGTGAATTCAACAACTTTATACCGAATTAATCGTTCCAATGATTGTCATGTAACAATCAGTCGAGGTATGCGTCGCGTTTGGGCTCGCTTGTTCATCAACGACCATTCACACCGCAGACAAATGACGAAGCGATAAAATTAACTACGAATTCTTTTTATTTTATCGTATTAATATGTTTCGATTACAGTTCGATCCTCGTGAACTTGAGGAAAACAGTTACTACACCATATAAAATAACATTCTGCTTGTAGGATCTCCATTATCGGCGTTTACAAGTATTTGACTAACTCAGTTTGTGACGTATGCGCTCGAGGTAAATCTCTGGTACAATATCTAAATATATATACTCGCTGTGCCCGCGACTTCGTCCGCGTTTGAGTTTAAGTAAAATCTAAGAAGATTTATACAAACCTTCATCCCCTATTTTATCCCCTTAGGGGTGTAATTTATCAAAATCCTTTCTTAGGGGATGCCTATGTCATAGTAGCT
>DWDX01002908.1:0-14128 GCA_018245675.1 Agara michaeli | reverse complement strand
GCCCATACTGACGGTAGCACAATATACGTAATATGATAGAGGTGGAATTAAGTCAGAAATAATCGGTATCCATCGATGTTATTATTAGTAGCAATCATAAATCGATTGGAGAAATGGTCAAATTATAATTACAACACTTAGGTGTAAAACATTGTGGTGTCTTTCGTTAAAACATTACAATTAAATAATGATCTCTATTGATAACTAGCCACCCAAATAAATAAGTTGAATAAATATTGATCTTGTTCGCATATTTAACCAGTAAAAAATAATGGCCAAGCATAATTTGGAGAATCATATTTATAACCAGGGCTCCACGGCCAGTAATGTTTCCTATGTGTATTTGTTCCATATTTAAAATTGTCCAAGTAATAGACATCTGAATATAATTCTTTGTTGCCATTGACTCCTGTTGCATTACAGTTGTAAAGATTTATTATAAGTGTTGGATAAAGGATTGCTTTACAAAAACTGGTAATCTGAAAATATTAAGATAATTTGAAAGATTAGAATTGAAATTTATACTATATTCGTTCTAACAGAATATTATTTTAGTTACCTACCTTTACGTGACGTGTTTCTAGACATACAGGTATCCAAAATACCATGGCGCTCTAGAACAAAATCTAGCTATTTCAGTGATCTTTAATGTACTAACGTAACTAGTACGACTAACGATAACGACGCAATATGAATGTTGCTAACTGAATGACTGCATGTGACTGACTGAATGACTGAGTGGTCGCCTCTAGTACCTACACCCGGGAATGTACTTCCTTCAGACGGCAACATTAATTGTTATAACAATTACTTCACGGTAAAAATAGGTGTAGCGTCGATATTAAAACGAGTGGGCTATATAATTAACTCTTATAAACAATACACCGTGAAAACAATAAGAACACATTTTACAAAATTACAATATATAACAATAAAATGAAACTAAAAATATTTCACCCTAGAACTTAGTTTTGGAATTACCGTGCCTATTCCTCATTTTACCATGTCCATTTTTACCCGCTGCCCTTTCGTGGTCTAACCAGTCCCTTGCGTCCCCCATATTAATTTCTTTTTGATAAGCAACACGACCTTCCTTTGTTAAGTATGATATCACTGGTTTTAACAATCGGCGACGGCGAGTATTCGATGTTCCGTGCTTATGATGTCTGCCTTTCCTTAGCGCGTCCGACTCTTCTGTATCTGAGGAATCACTGTCAAGACTTGAACTCAAATCATCGTTACACGAGCTTTTAATATATCTGTTTGATGAAATATGAACTGGTAATCGTCTTTTCCTCTTTAAGTATTTTACATGCCTTACATCTGGGGATGGAGAGTAATAGGGCATGATTATAACAGGCATTCTAGGCGAAGGGGCTACCACGGGCATGGGAACTAAAGCCGGGGGATATCCTAACATTGGCATTGGAAGAATTGGGTAAGGTGGTACAAATTGGGCCACAGAATTCCTAACGCATTCAAGGATAATCATCAGTTCAATTGTTTGATAATGATAAATCTGGAACAAAGCAAGTAATTTATTAAAATCGTCATGTTTTATTACTCAATTTCTGAATACCATTCATCTCTCTGTCTACTGCTACGGTCTCTCACGTTGGCCAACTGCCAGGTGGGACAGTTCAAACACTTTAAAGAACGTCTGTCTTCTACGAGTGTTATTATAAGTTCTAATATAATTAGGCTTCTTATAATTTTTAAAATAATCTTTCTTACCATAACGAATACTGCCACTGGTTTTCAATAGAACGAATAATAAAAATACTTAATGCAGGCAAGAATTTTTTATCAAACCATTATTTTATATAATCGCCAAACTGCACTCACGCTATTGTGGTGCGTTACGTAAATGTAACCATTGTTGATAGCGGCATACAGTTCTACGCTTTCTTTTTAACATGTAGTTCGAAGAGCAAATAGACTTATAAGATCGCAGTTTTGTAACTTTGCCATTTGAAATTTGGTTTCCCCTAGAGAGAGGCACATGGACAAATGTAAGTTACTAACTTTTGCCTTTTATTGAACAAGTTTTTAGAGATTTTTCGTTTATTCTAATTACTTTTTCAGGGGAAAATGTTCAAAACACTACGTCTAGGATTATTCTTCTACAGTTTAACTTCGGTTTCGGCCAAAGAAGCCGACCTGCCGTTATGTCCGACGAATGTCCTTTATTTACCCCAAAATTTGCCTATGCATTGTAGAATGCCTACCAATGTTCATTATTCTGGTTACCCTGGTCCAATTCCAACATTACCACCTTTCTTTCAAAGCTTACCTCCTGATAAGCAACCAATACCAATTTCGATCCCAGTCCCGGCTGGTATTTCTGGCCCAATTCCTATGCCAGCGCCAATGGGCATGCCTGGATCAATTTCAGCACCAGCGCCTATACCTCTTCCGGGACCTTACCCTATGCCTCTTCCCGGAGGACCAGCACATAAACTGCCAGTTATTGTTATGCCATTTTATTCTCCAGATCCTTCCTTCAAAAAACACGAATCTCCTAATATTCATTCTTATCCAATTAGACCAAGGAAATGGAGAATCAGACATAAATATCGAAAACCGTTATATTATTCTTCTGACTTGAGTAGCGACCTCGAGACTGACACTGATTTGGATTCGTCATCGGATCTGACCCCGGACTTTTCCTCGGAATATAAAGGATGGTGGAAAGATAGAAGAAACCATCGCCGTTCCAATCGGCCGAGCAAGGCAAGAAAGAGGAAACACAATCAAAAGCGGGAACTACTTACACCCGTGCTCCAGTACGTAACGAAAGATGGATATGTTATATTTGAAAAGAAAATAACTAAAAATGAAGCAAAAGACTGGCTACAAGTAAAAAATAAGAACACGATAGTTTCAACCACCCGTATGTCGACTGAAGTTGAAGATGTCGAGTCCAGTGAACCGAACGATAATCATAGCGGCGAAAAACAAACTGTCGGGAGAGAAACCGTGAAAGACGGAAGACTAACTCACCCGAACAGAGTGAAATTGCATAAGAACAAAGAGCGTAGAAAGACTTTTTCTAAGCAGGGAAAATAATAAACTACCTGTTTTTATTATTTTTTTAATCATTTTGTAATATGATTTTTAAAATAAAAGTTTAAACATCTAAACCTATTTTACTGTTGCAATACCTAACCTAAAAGTTAATGGTTACTGTGGGCAAACCTAATGCCTAATAGATAAATCAAAGATAAAGCCTCAATAGTTATTTAACCTTGTTTAATATGTATTAGACACCACAAATATACAATCATTCACACAAACGAAAACACGCGCACTCACACACGCACGCACAACGTACACTATTAGCGACTGTTAAAATTATCGTTAAATTTAAATTCGTTATTTGCCTTAGGAGGAAATAGTAAATTCAGTCGGTTACTATTATTTATTTAAAAATATAAGTATTATTAATAATAACATTATTAATATCAATATTAATAATTAATTAATAAGGACGAATATTCGTTCTCTGCTGGAGTGCAAATATGTCCATATATATCCAGGAATTTATATTAAATACGAGTATGCAGATAATTAACTGTTCGATTACTTTACTTACCATAACTATGAAATATGACAATATTATATTATTAAAATAATATAATATTGTCATATTTCGTGATTAAGAACTATAACGATGTTATTTAACAACACTTACACTCTACGAAGGTATCTAATTAACATTAAATCAGTTTTATATCATACTAGTTGTGCCCGCGACTTCGTCCGCGTCATTTTATATAATTCTAAAATAAAAGTAGCCTAAGTTACTCCTTTTTACATCAGCTACCTGCCAGTGGAGGCCCGTCAATATCGGTCCAGCCCTCCAGAGATTAGCCGGAACAAACAGACAGACAAAAATTGTAAAAAATGTTATTTTGGTATATGAACCGTCTATACATACATATGTAGGTACTTAGTAAAAACTTGTTAAACATGAAATAAAATGTACGCAAAGTACGAATGTACACCCCTTTAGCACTAAATTGACAATGTTAAATTCAACACATATCACAAGTTACATTATTATTATGATTTAATAAATTGATACAGCGTAGAAAAGTACATCAGCGAGACTTACACACGAAATCTTTTTTTTTTGTTCCTATTTATTCATAGGATTTTTGTCACTTTCTGATTATGGTACAGTCGTGATTATACATACGAAATCTTGTACATATATTCTGCATATCTCTCGCAGTATCTGCTCACAGTACTCCATAATGTTCTGTGAGACGTGAGAATTGCCAGCTCGCATTTGGCGTAGTGGTCATTACATATTTTTTCACCTCACGGACGCTATGGTCCTTCTCGGTAGCGACCGGCAGTCACAGTTTGCAGACCGATACACAAATTGTTTCATTGACAACTGCGTCACGGATTGTACCTATATGCATGTGTATCGGTGGTAGCGGCCCGCACGAACCGGGTACATACTCTACAATAAACCTACTTCCTATTATATTACAACTCTACGAATATTCGATCATTATGTATTGACAGGTACAAATTATATTATTTGAATTGCGAAACTATATAGAGTTACATAACGTAATGTTACACACACACACACACACTGCACACACGCAGTATTTCTTGCCACAATGGCCAACCATTATGTAAGGAGTACAGAAACGCATAAAAGTCAAATTCATTCGGCAAAACGACGCGATAAACGGATTACATCCGAGAATGGTTTACGTGAGTTACAACTTTTGTATCAACGTTGGTTCATTTTAGGCTGTAACCTTATTTTTTTGTGTTGTAGAATAGAAGGATTACTTTAATCCTACAATTGGCTTTTCATGAACCACGTTTGGCTTCCTATTTCATGTAATAACGGTTAGCAATTCTCTTCTTACTTTCACAGGTAGATAGAAGAAAATGGATTTTTATCGCAGTATTTTCAAATGTGTTGACATCAGTCGACGTACAATTTGTAATGCCTATGTACATGCAGGCACCCAATCCGCAGCCCGTGTTTGCTCTTCCGCCGCCAATAGCCGTGGCCGTGCAATTGCCAGAACCGGCGCCCACCACTACAACATCGGCCCCTCACGTAGCTCTAGCGATACCGGTACCAGTGCCGATGCCGATGCCCGTGCAAATTGCTGTACCGGCTCAACCTCCACCGGTGTTCTGTCAAGGAAAGTCGAGGCCCAAGAGTTGCCCGCCGTGCCCGCCCTGCATTTGTACGCCATCTTGCACTCCAGCATTTTTTTCGTATTGTTCATCATGTCACTTGCAATGCAGATGTCGTAACCCTGAAGAAGCACCGGTACCTCTTCCGCCTAGTCCCCCGATCCCTATGGCCGGTCCAGCGTACCCTGTGCCCGTGCCTATGGCCGCTCCGCCTGCAATGGGCCCACCACCGGTAGTGGTAATACCACTTCCACCATCGAAACCACTGTCAATAGCATTCTCTAAGAAACGGTACCGTTATCAGAATTTTGAATTTTCATCGTCTGACTCTGATGACAGTGACTTAGATTTCTTAAGAAGAAAAGGGACATTCAAAAGGAGGCGTGCACGGGTATTTAGAAGGAATGCGGAGTCCTCAAGTCGAGACGGTGACACTAATATAGACAATATTTCCGTACAGCCTGTACTAACTTACATGTCTAAAAACGGGGATATAAAATTTGAAAGTAAGCTAAGCGATAAAGAGGCACAGAAAATACTTAATAAGGGAAGAAAACGAAAGATACACTAGCTGATGATAATTCATAAATTCTTTTAAAAGGTAGTTTTATAAATAACTTGGCCAGGGATGGCAAATTTAGATTTAGATAATCGCTACATTAGAGGTTAGATGATGTAGCAATTTTACTTCAGGGTACCTACTCAAACTATTTTAATTACGGCTTTTTTTTATAAACTAAGTAACTTATTTTACCCTAAATATAAGTATGCACTAACAAGTGAAACTAAACTACGTGTTAGTCATGAATCCAAAACGTAAAACGTAATTAAAGAAAAAACAACGCACTTGTATATGCAGTATGGTTCTGACAATGGCAATTGAAATCCTTTTTCAATGAACAATAAGTCGTGGACATTACTGCGGGACTTTTTCCTTATAAACGTTATGAAAGACATTTTGGCCATATCGCGCGTTGGCCATATTAAGTTCATTTGAATCAGCAAACCACAAACCAATTGAAATAAAAACTTGAAAGTATTGTTGCAATCAAAATAAAAATGATCCGTGCATGCATCGCTCAAATAGTTTTGATTTTCTTCGCGAGTGCACATTGTTTTATGTCTTTGAAATCGTCGGTGGAAAACAAAGTATTTATTGCGAACATAAAACAAAAACCTTCATCAAACGTTAGGCCTGATATGTTTGAAGAGAATAGATACAAAAGAGGAGCGATATTGCAAACAGAATTGCTCGGATTTGGTGGAGTTGGAAATGGGGGCGGTAACAGAACTTGTTGCTTGGGAACGGTCTGCTATAATGTTTGTCCTTATCCTGTAATGCCACTACAACCGGTGCCGCCGCCGCAACTGCCGCTCGTGGTCCCCGCCAGGACCGTGTACGAGCCGGTAATACACGACCACCCGCCGATTCATGAAATTGCTCGTCTGCTGCGAGCCGATAGGATGAGGAATCGCTTTGATACTCCATACATCAGCGACGAAACTGATACGTCCGATGGTATTTCCTCAGACTTGGATTCCGATAGCTCCACTTTTTACTAGATTTACTGTAACGAGTTTTTATTAAATATTTCACTTTAAAAATAAATTTTAGCCGTTAATAGTTTTGTAATTTGGCGTTTTATGTAGAAGTAAGTGGTGTATTATGTATATAAATTATTTGTGTTTGCAATTAATTTTTTTACCTTTATGAATAACTAAATAAACATCCTCGAATATCAGTTGTTTTATTAACACTATACCAATGTAATAGCATAGAAAGAAAAATGCATTAGCAACAAAATGTATTAGTGAAAAAAAATGATTTTGATGAATTGGGATTGTTATATAAAAGAACCTAATTAATGTTTATTATGTACATAGACTTTGTGTTTATAAATATACCTACCAATGTGGGAATGTAGCTACCGATGCTTTATTAATTATGTTATATAAAGGTAAGATGCACCAATCAATGAATATAATATGTTACATGTGTGTAGTGTTAGTGCCTATATCGATATTACAAGCGCCTGCCAACGTTCTGTTCGCAATTAGTTGCAGCCACATAACGCGGCGTGTGTCCTTATTTGTAACACTAAAAATTCCTTCATTTGTTCATCAAAAATTACCTCAAACCAATTGCACCAATTTGCTAAGACGTAGTATAATGCATTATGTTTATTTTAATGAACTTGTAAATTATAGTATTTTTGCTCTATTTCTGCATCTACTACTATACTGGAAACCACTACTTAGTATTAAAATATTGGAAATAGCGATGTCATGAACCAAGAATTCGTCTATGCCGAACGATGTTTGTTCCAAACTTTTAAATTTCGAATTCATTATTCTTGTTTTTTTTTTTGATGTAGGCACACACGGGTTCAGCCAACACCAAGTAATAGGAATATTACTTTCTTTGCCAAGGAATCCTTGACATCTATAACGTTATTCTCTTTGGTACCTTCGTTGTTGTTCATTCTTATGATTAGTAATAAATCACGAATGAGGTAATATAAGATTCGAATTTATTTTGATGTCTGGGTAGACACCCATTTTCTTAATGCGAACCCTTTTTTAACCGCTTAACTAAGTAAAATTGACAGCTCATTGTAAAAATGTAAGTAGTTATTTTAAATACATTTATATAAACTATGACATATTAATAATAGTATTACTCAAATGCTATTTTTAGGTTTATTATTTATATACAATAAATATTTTTTAATTGACTATATAATTATCATTCATATAGTCTCTTGACGATAACTTATAACAATAAAAAATAATTACCTTACGAATAATTTTTATATACCTGTATTATATGCTTCATGGGGTTCATTATTACGACTATTTGTACAAACGTTTCAATCAACATACAGCCATAACCTAAACACGATCAACTTAAAACGACACATGAGCTGATTAATGATAAATAATATCAAAAGTAAATTTATAAACAATATTATACCAGTCGTTACCTCATTGATTTTATACATTGTAGCATTTCAAATCGGTAACTATGTCCTAGAAAAGACACTGGCAAACTTTAATACATAATCTTAAATTATTGAAAAATAAAACAATGGAATTCATGTTTAAATGCTAATAAACCATAACGCAGATATAAATTATGTATATAAATTTGGTGCAAAACTAGAAACGAGTGTATCTTAATAAAAATATATATATATATTTTATTACGAAAAGAAAATAAAAGACATAGACCACGTTCAGGCTTAAGTGGGAATGTATAAAATAAATTACTAAGGCAATCAACCAAACTCCGTAACATCATTTCACATTTTAAATGTCTGCTGCCCCTTTTCCTTCATTAACTATTATACATATGTACATATATGTATATACTAATAATGGTAAGTATGTACGCAACCACCGCTTTGGCTATAACAACAGTATCGAATCGGCTCTAGTGACGAACTCCTTACACTTACTAACGTATTGCTCAGGACCGAATTATATTATCGCCTAAACGCCATACGAAATTTATTCTTTACTAAGAAATATAATAACGCACCACAGAAGTGCGGCTGACACTTTTGTCTTATTCTAAATGTATAAACTAAATCTCTCTAACTAATGAACAGACTTTTCTAAGTTAGTTTCATTTATCATATCCGTTATAAAATTCGCGTTGTTCTTTATCA
Organism: Agara michaeli; assembly: GCA_018245675.1. Taxonomy (NCBI): domain Eukaryota; kingdom Metazoa; phylum Arthropoda; class Insecta; order Lepidoptera; family Hesperiidae; genus Agara; species Agara michaeli. The sequence goes on along the minus strand of DWDX01002908.1, from coordinate 5,279 downwards.
AAGGTTCTCCTACTGCACCGGGCACTGGTTTTCGGTCTGTAGTTATCGTGAAAGGCCTGCCCTTTTTCGAAACCCGCCAGTTCCGGTAGATACAACGACATGAATACGTCAAGAGGATAACTGCAATTATAAGCAAAGTCGCTTCGATACCTAAGAACACGTATGGCAATACGAAGTACATGGTTCTGAATACATCCTTCGTCTCGTCCGGAAGCTCGGGTTGTACCTGCGACAAAATATACAACTCAATCGTAAACATACAACGATCGAATATTTATAATATTGTGCATATAAGTTAGAATATGTATTGTACCCTGTTCCTTGTTATAATTATCTCTGCGATTTCTCAATAATGGTTACTTGGAAGAAATCGGTGTTTAGTGATAAGACTGCCATTTGCACTAAAATGTATTTATTTGGTATTGTTTTTTAATATTTTATATTACTGATGTGCATTAAAGATGATTTGTATTGCTGACAGCTAATAAAAATAGGTACAAATAAATAGCAGTCATAAATAATTTTGCTTAAAACGCATTGTATGGAATACGTACTATTTAGTGTATATTTTTATTTGATCATAGCTTCATGTCGAGTAAGTCTGCAATTTTTCTCCAGTTTAAACTCGTAGAGCCTATTGCTTAAACAGTATGTGTTCGTTCTTTATTCGTAAGATTAGTAAAGCATTTAAAAGTGACACTGCGTAGAACGTCATTTTAGACTAATATTATATTGGACTATAAATAAATAAATAGACAAAAAATTATGTACTCTTGAGTTTGTTCAATTATTGTCCTTTCTGTTTGGCGGACCTAAATTCCGCTCCAGAAATTGTCCGGCTGCGAGTGTAAATACGGGAAAATCGGTTTAACGGTTTCAGAGATCAATTAGGACAGACCGACAGAAAAAAGGTTTTGGTCTCTGCTAACTCGCAAAAGGACATTTTTTTAAAATTTGGAATCTCCAGATACTAAAATTGCATTTATATGAAAATGTTATGAGTTGTCTTGGTCTACTGCAGGCTCCAGTTGCGCGCGAAAATAAAACTTACAATTTTAAAGTACAGCACGGGAAGGACCATGTTGGAGAACGGTTTGCTCCTTATGTTATAGTCTACGTCTTTTAATATCACGTTCAATTGCAACGTGCAGGTGGTCCTCAGCACCGTGCCCAGATTCTGCAAGAAATAGTTTTTGTAATAATTGGGACAATTCTACACATGACTATCTGATAGACAAAGTATATAAATAACGGGCATGATGGTGATGCTGGTTATAATTCTTATTATACCCGTCACAGAACAAACAAATGTGCTCATCGCACCTTTTTGTCTGGGCGGGAATCGAAGCTAAGACTTCCAGTTCTATACCACGGTACGCCACTAACCAGATATAATAGCAACATCAGTATTACCTTACACATAAATATGAGTTATCCTACCTTCTTAACTTTCATATCATAATTTGTTCTTACCGGATCCAATATAAATTCACTGCCGTGATTCGTAAAATTAGGATGTATTCCTTCTAGACGTTCATACAGCTTGGGATTAACATCCAAGAAGTGGGCTTGGGATAGATATACATTGAAACCTGCAATGGACAAATTTATAGGATCACGTAATATTCCGTTACTTTACGTTACGGAATCACGTTTATATCTCATAGTTATTTAGTCTTAGAATGTAGAGTCAAACCGTAGGTCGCTACGCTGGCCTAACGAGTAAGTGACAAGTGTGACTCATCCACTGACCGTCGCTACTCTAGAGCTACTCGTATATGTATTGTTACGCTACCAAAACGCTAGGTAGAGTACAGCTGATGAACATTGATCGATGCAAGTACCTAGGTACACCAAGTCTCACATATCTTGACCAAATAAGTTCGTTATAATGAAGGGGTCAGATATCTCCGAAAACGTCGTGCGTACATTTAGAGTTTGATGTAGGTATATATGTAGAGAAGCACATCAAGCTACATCTATGTTACTTGAAAACGCTCCCGTTATGCTTTCATGAAAAACTTACCGTAAAAGCACGGAGACAAATCCGACATGCCATCATAGCAACCGAATTTCGAACAAAGACACTCAGTCTCCGGACCACTCACAAAGGTGGTGTTGCTAAAACGGTAGACCAAGGCCTTGGGACCGTACTCCATGTCTCTGGTGCCGTTATACTGGAGGTCTATGATCCGGCAGAACACATTCCGGTACATCCTCAAAGGGGTTTTTGGTGTGAGTCCAGGGGGGTACGCCAGACCTTCATAGGTGTCAACGAATGAGTTGCAACGTGTTCTGAAATTATAGAATGTGATTGTCGGTTTTTATAACAATGGTTTAGTCGACCTAAGTACCCAGTTATGGAAATGTTGATAAATATGTAATGCATAAATAGAGAGTTGTTTAAGTTTTATTGCTGGATGTATACCGTTTTATCGGAGAACCATGTCCCCAAATGCCGAGCCCGCTCTGCCCGTTAACGCTTCTAATTCTGAATTTATCTTCATTGGAAGCTCCCAACTCCAAATTGTACTCGGCATTTTGATCGTAAAGCTGGAATCATCAATAATTATTGGTATAATTTATTATATTAATAATCGAACTCAATTTTCTAGTTTAAATAATATTAAACGGAACAACTCACACACAGCAATGTGGTCCCAAATTAGGCAGAGCCTATACTATGTATATTATGTATCTAATAATTCTATAAACGCTGAAAATATGCCTCTTTAAATAACTTCGAATCCACACAAAGAACACACACTAGTACGTACTAGTGCTTATCACAGTAATAAATATACTGGGTGGGAATTGAACCTACAGACCACCCGGGTCAGCGGTCAGTCATTAACCACTGAATGAACTGGCTTGTCAAGGCTATTATGAACAAGAGTATAGCATAACAACAAATGCGGAGCGGCCGCATCTTAGTTGAAGGTCCGTTTACTTTCTTTCGAATATTGTAACACAACGAAATAATATTGACTGTTACTAATATTTCAAAATATATAACGTTTCTTTTGAAAGTAATTAAAGAACGTATTGAAGAAATGTAAATTTATAATATAATAGTACTTTAAAAAGGTTGTAAACAATTTATGTCAACGTATGTTTTATTCTTCTGCATCTGACAATAGTAGTGTCGGTGATATTGGTTGTCATGAAAACTAGTGCACAATAAATTTTCTAAAACGTTCACAGAATTCTAACTGACTATTTTATTGATTTACGCTATAATCCCAATAGAACGTTATGTATTTTATCTGGTTGAAGGAAATGCCAAAGAATGCTAAGCCGTTATCCCAGTTATCTCATAACATACAAAAAAAAACTTGCAAACTTTTTATGAAGAACTCACTTTTATTCGTTTGTGTGACATATTTAGCCTTAGAATAACATTTAATCAGACGAATCACTTACTCTGTCCAATAAGCCGAGCGTTTTAAAGTTTATCATGCCAGGTATCAGGGTGTTGCCCAGGGCTATTAATGAATCGTTATAGCTCCACAAAAAGTCATGCACCGTAAGATTGATGACGGGTTTTGAATCCAGACGGCTCGCGAGCAAGTTCAATCCGAGCTTAGTCCAATACGGGTAATTGCTTATTTTGGACGCCAAGGCCTGAAAGTACGGACACATGGAAATTTTCTAATTACTCCTAGATATATACATAAGATGAATTGTCGTAACTGAGAACCCCTAGCAAAACATCATAGTATTAACTAACTCTTGTATGTATATCCAGCTGCAAACGTTTTGCGAGGGAAATAATAATGTTGACAATTATCTACTTTATAATTTTTTCTATCTATTATTGTATATGACTATAAGATACATAATATACGTATATGACACGACCAATATGAATAGTAAAATAGATACAGGATAATCATTATTTTACGTTATTATTAGTACAACTAACCCAGGCAAAACAACTGATGACAGTTGAAGTAATAAATATATATTTTTGGAAACGGTCTGTTCATTTGTGTATTCATTATTTGACACTTACATTTCACATTAAAGTAAGAAAAACAGAGACAAAACTAAAAGTGAATTTCAATTTTATAAATGATATTTGCACGTCGTTAAAAAATCTTTCTGCAAAATTCTTTAAATGTTCGGCGAATTGCGAAAAGCGGATTTAATGTTTGGCGTGATGGTCCATAGCTGCATTTCGGCAGCACGGCGGCAACTCGAGAATATTTATAGCCAAGAAATATCTCAAGACTCAAAGTGGTTTAATAACCCGCTATGAAGGTGAAGAAAGATAACTTAAGACGACCTATACGACATTGGAGTTCTCAATAATTTTTCCAGGCGTATGAACTCTGGTAACGCATACATGGTCAGCCCGGTACAAATTGAACTTAGTGCTTCTCATTGTCAGATGAGGTGCTTCAATGGAAAAATGAATACCCAACACTCAGCCGTTGATGAGAACGTATGTTTCATCCTCAATGTTGAGCATTAGGATATAGTTATTTCAAAGATGACACTCACCAGGAAAGGAATATTCGGCACAAGGACATTGACATCCTTAGGATCAGTGATGGACCTCTCGGGGTGAAAGCGCGTTTTCAAACGAGGAGTGTAACGCATGATCCCAGCTTTCTCGTCCAGAAAAAGGTTATCATGACTTCTATATTCTCTACAACACACAGTGAAAAGGTTAACGATATACAGATACAAATATCTTTATTACGCAGTATCAATTATTGAGATAGAAAGGCCTGTATACAGGGAGACAGACAGACATAGATAGAGAAACAAGGAAAGAAATAAATATTCCTGGACGGAGAAGGAAAAATAATATTAATAGATATTTTTTTTACGGTTTCACGAACATTTTATATATGTATTTATATGACGACTAAGAAAAACTTACTGGTAGGTGAATGGGCCAATTTCCTGAAGCTTCAGCTTATAATCCTCGCCAGATATGAATTTATCAGCATTCGTTACGTTGAACACATATGCCTCTATCAGTGCTCCCTCCAGTTCCTTCGTCAACATTTCGTAAACTACCGTTCCTTTTCCGAGTCTGAGTTTCTTAAAAAGGCAAATTGGATAAATTTTTCGGATGCATACGAATAATTAGATGGAAATTGAAAATCTTGAAATATATAGCCGTTTGTACTTTGCACACACAAAATATTATTGTTATTTAAAAGAGTGCTGGGAGTTTTTTTTCACCGACTTTTTTCTCCCGGTCTACTATAGCCTGAGGGGCAAACAAAGCCGAAGTAATTAAGATGACTAAAACATGACCTTCA
>DWDX01002907.1:0-14134 GCA_018245675.1 Agara michaeli | reverse complement strand
TACGATAACGCCGCTGATCCTATGAAATCCTAGAAAATAGGCTATTTAGATTACTTACTGAACCCTAATAGGATTTCCATGCTAACAAAGCCGCATTAACTACAGTAACAATGCGAGTATGCAGAATAAACTACAATTATTATTGGTTGGATTCCAAAAAAAATTGATAATAATAATTCTTATTCGTAATTTACACGGTAATCCGACTATATTAGCATCTTTTGTGAGAAATCTCAATACTTCTACCGATTCTTTAGAACAATGGCCACGTACGGACCCAGCTTAGCATAAGTCATTATGGCGATCCCTTAATCCAAATCGGATCCACTACTGTAGCTGAAGCAAAGACAAAACAATGCCTTCGGGTAAAGATCTAAATCTTGAAGGCTTTTGTTATTAAGGCCACTTGAATAGAGGTCCGTGAGATAATAAATTTCAAGCACAATAGAGTAGAAGTGTGTAGTTGACTCTATCTGAATTCACTGAAAATTAAATCAGAGCGGAAATGATTTTTGGCCTCTATTATTTCATAATTTAATACACACAAAGCGAGTTCTTAACGTGACTTAGCGTCTAAGTCGTTACCGATGTATACGAATTAAATGTAAATGTTAACAGTCAATTATATTAAGAGCACGATTTAATAAAAGATTATCTCTATACATTTTATCATACATATATGCGGACCATCTGGGGTAGAACCAAACCCGCACCGTTTTTTGTCGTGATGCAGTTGACATTAAAACAACTTGTGCTTCAGTCCGAAAGGTTTACATACCGGTCCATACCAGAGGAGACACTCTCAGTTCTCAAGAGTAACAACGCATCTGTGACCAACCTCTAATGGGTTGGATACTAACTAATAGTAGTACTAATACTGTACACATACAAGTACTAACTGGAGTAATGTTACTAATAGTCGCATTCGTGCAGTCCCTTTACTAATGAATACTTATGAATTAATTCTTATTAAAATCTATTACTAACAGAACCATTCATACAGCCTTATTAGAGATAGATTGCACATGTCCATGGGCGGCAGCGGCCACTTGTGACTGCTACCTGCTCGTTTGCTTATCTCTTGGCATAAAAATCTCAGAAGGCTTATTTTATGTACCTTTTTATAACATCATAATTGTAATAATTCTTTCACATCGAAAGAACCTAATAACAAACTCTAAATGAAATCAAGTTGCACACGTAACTTTATGTAGCCTACGGTATAAATCAGTTTACTGTAACTTTGTCTGCATTAAACGTCTTGTACAAATTTTAGACTTAAGGTGTCTAACTACTGAGACAATTATAAGAGCGTTGAAAGCGTCTAAGTTGGTAAGTCCCGAGGCAGTCGAATTAAGAATCTGTTGGTTAAAGCTCGTGAGAATCCTAAACTAAAGAGCTTATTATTAAAGCTTATTATTATTCCTTGTTCTAACGAGCATTTACTTGTTTTGAGCGAGCGGTAGGTTTGTTTTAGAAAATTTTAATCGGCTCTTTTAAAGCTGTAAAATATTATATATAAAAGGTGTTATGGATGCTTTTACATGTATTAAGTAAACATATTATATTTTCTTCTTGCATGAATATCTTATATATGTATGTACTTACTCTAATAGGTTCGTTTAATAATTAAAACTTTTATTGAAATATAACATTACAGTTAATTAAAGTAAGAAATACTAAATAGTATAATTTGTTTAATATGAATTTAGCAAATACATACTTTATAAAGCGGTAAATATAATAAATGCGTATTGGCGGGTAGGTTACCCTTGTTGAGTTTGTTAGAAAACTCCGCACACGCGTTTGCGATGATCTGAACAGCCTTAATGTTTTTCGAGCAATTACGACCGCATATATTTTACCCATATGCTAATTTAGTAGCCTAAGCGTGTCCGATTTTAATATTTGCCGCAAAGTTTTTGAATTCCCTTAATATGTCCGTCACAAGAAATTCTATTGCGTGCTTTAATTTATAATTATGATCAATTCGTATTTTGAAATTGCAATTGAATTGTTTCTGTTAAAAACTTTTCAAAATTGTAATTTCATTAAAGTAACACTCTGCTTCTCGAATGTTCACTGAGCTTTTTTTTTCAAAAGTTAATTGTTACTTACATTTATGTATTCTCTGTAATTGCTATAAATATATTCGTAGGTAAAATTCAACAATTAATTACATGAACCGATATTGACTACTTAAAATATCTACGAAAGCTCTCTCGAATGTTCGGATGAATGACTGATTATTCAATCAAAACACGTAGGCTTCAGTTATTGCTATTATGAGCGATTCGTAAACGAATTGCATGGCAATCATGAACTCTGTTATTGTTAGCAAACTATGAACAAGTTACGTTATTTTACCCTGTATTTAATGTGTTCCTGTGATATTTATGTATGTAGGTATCCTTCTTAAAATTCCGACTCGTGTTTTATATGTGCGTGTATAAGTACTTAATAAATCTGATCATTATTGAGGCGGTCAATCATTACAGTATATGCCTGTCTTTACATGTTTAGATACGTATGTGATATTTAAGATGATAACACGCCAGTTTTCTGCTTCATTACCGCAACGCAGCTTCAAAAGTTAATTCCGCTTAAAACTAAAATCGTTTGCGGACAGCGGGCGGAGCAGTCCGTTAGTTAAACAGAAAGCGCAATCAGAGACTTCCGGTCGATTCCGCTGCGGAGCTGTAACTGTTTCGTACTTCTACTTTTTGCAGAATGAAACGTTCAGTATTTACTGTGCACAAAACTATTTATTTGAATGAATACAAATTGATATTCAATACTTTTAAACGGAATTATCTGACTACGTTTTTGTCTGCGAATTATTCGCTGCATAGTAAAAACAATTAACGATTTCAACGAGAGCTATTGACAGAATTGCATTACGGAAATATTATGTTTCTATTTATTGCGTAGCCATGTCAATAGTATTGTGTACCAACTATGCCAGCTAAGATGACATTCTGGTTATTGGTCAGAATAATCCCAAAGTTTGGTTTTATTGGATCCTCTCAGGTTCCGGGGTGTACCGATAAGTATCTTAAGTTTTTCACTTCTTTTGTCATAACAATGAAAAGTAACAGTTGTAAGCTCCATTGAGGAGAGGCAGGCATCACCAAATGTTTTCAAATACACCTATTAATATTATTGAGTATTAAACCCGACGGTGAGGATCGTGAATTACGGTATTACAATAGGTATGCAATAATCAACTACTTTTCGTTATATCTTTGGTAATCAATCTACAAGCTGTTGTAAATTATTTATTCGAATCCTTTATTCACTTTAAAGATTTTATTATTTATTTATTATCGACAAGATATAGATATACTTTACGTTGTCATAATTTCATATCTAAGTGATCTGTTACTGAAATAATTTTATTACAAGTACTTAAGATTAATGGAGGCTTATTTAGATTAGGATGTTGCTTTCTTTTAGAGGAGTAGGTACTTAAAATTTCACGGTTCATTAGAAATATCTTAAAACCGAGGTTTCACTACGTTATATACCACGACTTTGTTGTTTTTGGATTATTAAGAAGAAAGAAAGATTTTTTTTATTCCATCTAATAAAAATTAAATAAAAACTTACAAAACAAAGCAAATTTAAAATTAAATAAAAACTTTAAAAAAAATACAAAAAAACAATTTATTTTTTATATGCAACATTAAAAAGACGAGTATAGATGGATGGCAAGGGGGTACACTCAGCGTTGCATGTGAAGAACTACTGGTGTTGATTTTCAGTGCAAGATATTCAAGTTACGTGTATCATGTGGTTAATTATGTTCAAGATTGTTAGTTTCTATTATTATTAAGTCCAGGTCATAAGTGGGTAGGAAGAGAGCATCGAATACGAAATATCTCTATCCTTACAGAACTCACATACTTATTCTCCCATACACTTATATACGCACCGGTCTCGGAGACTTCTGACTTTCCTATAAGCCGGTATCTGACCATCATTAGTATTTGCATATTCAAAAATTTCGGCAAAAGACAATAGTTTGGGTGAAATATTGCAGCAGTAAATTACAGTTTCTAATCTCTTTATCTAATTGACAAGTATGCTTTACCTACAAAGCTCTATATAAATGCGTATGCACTTCGCATTTGAGTGTAATGCGATTGGGTATGAAGTTTATATATAAAATACGATTGCTGCTGTGAATAGCGTAGTAATTTATCATAAATTGTGAAAAAGTCATTAAATCGGTAAGGTTTTGGTATGAAATCAAACATAAATCTTGTTTATAACCGAAAACTGAACCGCGTTCGATTGACAGCGCGCGTCGCTGCACATTTTACGTGCTCTATATTACGTTTATTCGACATTTGACAGTTGTGCCCGTTCTAGCCGTCAGATGTAGAAATAATCAAAAATGTATTTACATCGCGGACACTTTTAGTTATTGCGGTATTGTAGAAATAACTGCGCGCGGTCCAACATATGAATGATTCTTTATAGAAGTACACTTAATAAGAAAGAACAAAGATAGAAAATATATGTATATTAATAATGTAATAACTGAAGATAAAATTATCTTATAAATTCTTGATAATAACTTTTAAATACTACGACAAAACCACAACCGCAATGTACGACACAAACTATTGGTAACTGTTTTTTTTTTGTTATTATTAGTTTTTTATATACAAATGACCCTGTATGTGATATCTTACTTTTTAAATATACAATTTGTTCATTGAAGTATATTATAATAGTATATAATTCATAACGGTTTTTGTAATACACTTAGCCATAAACGGGAGTTTAATAAAACGGTAGGGTTTTGTATTTGAGAGGTAATGTAGCGGTCGTTTATCTCAAATGTCAAAAGCATGTGCCGTATTCTTCGCACCATATGCGATCCCTATTATCCTAAATATTTTGACCGTCACTTTAGCCATGTCCCACAACTGGGCAATTATTTCGAAGATGACTTGGTACAAATCTCGTTTGATGCGGGTCAGATCAATTTGAATGTCACATCCTTGAAACATAGAAACAACAAAAATTTTACAATGAACCTTTTAGTATAAGCACTTTTTATTGTTAATAGCGAAATGTTTGGCCGCAAAATCGACTAAGCAAAAAGGGATGATATAACACAATGTATTATAATATATAGCCTACGACGTAACACCCTTGCCTGAGCAATGCCTTTTCACGCTAGTTTAAAAAAGTCTCACATATAACTTTTATAATTTAAATGTTTCGGTATAAAAGCGCGTGGAGTCTATGCGCTTTAATATACTGAGGCTATAATTTTTTTTTAAGGTCCCGATGAATTGATATTTTTAAGTATTTCGCTAGAAATATAAATGTAATAAATCCCATTTATTTACATAAGCATCCAAAACGAACATAGGAAAACAAAAAGTATACTAGTAATGTAATATGTTATGCGTTGTTTTAGGGTCCGATGATATTATGATCTCATAACTTTATATGGAAACTGCATTTTCTTAAATATATAAATAAGTCACGATGATCCATAAAAATTGCGCGATATATGACAAGTTAGTGTAACGAAAACCCGATTGTAATGCAGAAGCCATTTATCTGCGGCTGCCAACCACAGGCGGCGCCAGACCGCCTACTGGAGGGACCCAGTAAGGTGTATTCACAATGGTTTGCAATTTTATGAAAATAATTGATTTAATACACTGAAATTAAACCATTTTAATATAGCCTGTTAATTGTCATTGGGTCAGGATCGGGGTCTGGTTTCCTATACTGCACGCACTTCTGACTTGTTTCATGCATTGTTAGATTTTCTAAATTCAAATTTCATTCGCTATAACTTCGAAGGAAAATATTGTGAGGAAACCAGCACACCTAGAGTATGTTATAAAAATGTATGTTTCTGAGGTGTGTGAAGTGTGCCAATCCGCATTTGCCCAGCGTGTCTAAAAGCCCAGTGTCCAGAGGAGACACGTGTCCAACAGTGGACCAATAACAGGGCAAAAATATGTAACATTGGTTCATTGTCGAAATAAATATACATAAAGTGACAAGCGACTTAGACTAAAACGTAACGTAAAATATACAATTATGTAATAAAAATCGAATGTCACAATAAATGCGCCTTGGATCGTTTCGTCATTACAAGGGGCTATATTAATTACTTTTTCTTAACTATAACAAAAAATACTCATTAAATTGTTCCTATAAAGGTAAATTATAATGTAGCGGTGTTTAAGCAAGCGCAAGCAGCTCCTAGTTAGTTTGTACGCTCGTGGCGCCGCATGCAATATCGTTTTCAAAGCCCCGCGAAATATTATTTGTACTTCATATTTGGTTATTCCCATTTATTATTTTTTTGATGAATAGTCCCGTAGAAGAAAAAGTAACGTAGGGGCCATTTATTTTGAATGCCGGCCACAGGCGGTGTCATCCCGCCCACTTGGCGCAGAACACAATGTCCCGTATCCCTACTTTATCAAAAACTACGCAATTTGCAATGTTTCAGATGTAACTTTTTTTAAAAGCACTGTAATTTATATGCAAGGTTTGAATAATGAATAGGTTCTTTACTTTTCATAACGCAACTGTTTCCTGTACAGTGTTAATACAATTATAATTAATTTAAACTTTATTATAGTACGGATATTTATTAACTTAACTTTTTTTCAAAGACGAAGTAAATTCTGTTAAAATAGGACACAAAGTTGAGTTACCTTTTCTCGTAATAAATATAAGGTATCAAAAACTTACAAAGCCTTTAAACTTTGGACGGATTGTAGAAATAAAACCGGTGAACTTCTTACAAAGGGGCGGATCTCCTTTCGTAGCCAAGACTTTTCAATAATTAAATTTTGTACGATTCCTCTAAAACTTTTAGGATCTCTTGCGATTCGCGATTGAACTGAAGTAACAACAACTAATTAGAACTGTCATCGCATTGTTTGTCAGATACCCGCCGCCGGATCTTCAGCGAAGCTCATTTATGAATTTGTATACTGGACGTTATTACAGTGCTATAGTTACATATGAGTAATTTCATACATATATACATATATATACGATACTCAGTTCTATTCAGCATAAGTACACAATTTCTTTTGGAGTGTACAATGTCTGTTGTGTATTTATTCAGTGCCTGCGACATGATACAAATAAAATACGACAGCTTTTACGTACAGTTTCATTTCCATATTTCTGAAGCTCGCTTTGAAGACGATACAATTGTTCTAAATTTCGGTGAATTTAAGATCAGTTTACGTTTCTATCTCTGTGAAAGCAATTTTGTACAGTAAAAGAAGAATGTTTTCGTAAATAAAAACTATTAAGGAGATTGTATTGCGTATTGTTGCAAAACAAGCAGTAAAGCAAATTTCATTCTCTGGATTCACTTTGGCAGCATTCTTCCATGGAAGATTTATGGTAGCGACCGTGACTTGCACTAACATAGTTCTAGGAAATATAAAAGCTTTTATTTTCTTGGGCTAAACTAGTCAATGGAACAATGGGAGTCTAAATCACTGAGCTGTCAAGAATTCGTTACAGTTTCTATTTAGGTCGTCTTGAAGGTTTGGAAATTGTTTCTCGTAACTATTGTTTCTTTTACTTGTTTTCAATCAATTTACAGTAAATCGACTTATGTAATATAATAACAAATAAGCGTCACTAAGCTTCTATGAATGATGTCAATGTCAAGGTCCTATTTAAAAAAATGGTCAGGCGCAGTGGACCAAAATAATTGGCATGATATTGTTATATCTATTTCGACACTGTTTTTGTTGGCGATTGCTGGTAAACTACGAATAGCACAATCAATTTCGTTGTTGGCAAAAGCAACCGAACAAATTCAATTTTGCATTCGATTCTCCAGTTCGACGATCATTTTATCAAGTTCAATCTAACTGCAGTCGTAACAAAATGTTTTTTTTTGTTGCAGATCCAATGGACGAGCATGAAATTTATGAACAGGAAAAAAAAGCATACTAATACAATAGATGGAAGATGTAATAGAAATGCTTAATGCTAAAAACTTAGAGTAAACAACTAACAGATGTAAAAGCGATAATATGGGGTTTAAACTAGTGTACGTGTTAACGACGGCATTAGCACTACATATAATTGGTGCAGCGCGACCAACGTGTCCAAGTTACCCTAACTGCGTTTGCGGCGGCACGTTCGCAGTTGAACTGGATTGCAACGTCGACGGTGAGTGCACTTAAACGATCACGTTTCTGTGTCACTGTTGTTTTACTGTCAGCTAAAACTTGTCAAAATTGTCGATATTTCTAGCTACACTTCCATTTTGTACATCAGCTGTACTTTCGATTCGATTGATTTTGATTCCAGTAGGCTTACCTTTTCTAAATTTACATTTCATTGCTACACTCTATCTAATTTTGTTTAATATCTTTCAATTCCACCTGATAACGTATTCACGCCTTGTACTCATTATACTACCGACTAAAAGTCCATAGTAAATCTAGTACCACAAATTAAAAAGAGTTTCTATTTCAGGTCGAATAGTGAAAATAAACTTGTTACCAAATACTTACATCAACATTAAATGTGAAAATGTTACAAGTCTAGACTATAGTAAGCTACCTAAATGTGCCAATCAAATGAACACATTCAAATCGGTCAGTTTCAAAGACTGTCCCTTGCCGTCATCGTCGTTCAAAGATGTCTTGGCTCATATTGGAGTGACTAAAACGATGTCGCTAATATTTCAAAATGCAAAGAACTTATCAGGGTACTTCAACAGAAAACATTTCTCGGGATTACAAGATTTAACAAAATTACTTCTATCAGTCAACGGCATCACACACTTACCGGATAATCTCTTTGCGGATATTAACAATCTAACTTGGTTGAACATCCGGTGTAACAGCATTAACCTTTCTGAAGAGTTATTCAAGCCACTAGAGAAACTAGAAACTTTAGAGATCAGTCACAACCACTTGACTAATATGTCTTCTAACTTGTTCGCTCATTTATCGTTCCTGAGAAAATTATCTTTGTGGCAAAGCAACGTGACCTGGTTCTCGAAGGACTTTTTCACTGGTATAGATGTCCTGGAAGAATTAGATTTGAGCAGCAACGGTCTTAATGAGCTCCCGCCGTTAATTTTCAAACCATTGAGGAAACTGAAGAAACTAACACTATTTTCGAATAAATTCTCATCGCTACCACAAAATTTACTAACAGATAATGTTAATTTGGAGACCGTAATTATTTTAAACAACGATGTAAAGATAACAGAGCTTCCGAAATACCTGTTTGGAAACTTACCAAATTTGAAACAAGTGTATATTCAAAGATGTGGATTAGAAGAAGTACCCTATGACATATTTGCGAATTCTCCGTTGATTACAAACATATCACTAGCATACAACGATATAGTGAAGCTACCAGAATCTACATTTAATGATCAAATAAACTTACTAGAACTGGATTTGAGTCACAACAATTTGAAAAGTTTGGAACCCAAATTATTTTCATCGTTAGTAAGACTTGAAAAGCTAAATTTGTGTTACAATTCTATTGAAGAAATTTCTGGGTAAGTCCAAATAGATTCCTTTGAAAATATATCCTAACGAAGGTTGAGTTTCTTAGCTACTTAATTAACAATATTGTTTCAGCTCTACGTTTTCATCGCTGCTGAGTTTAATATATTTGAACATGGAAAATAATAACCTAAAAGTGATATCGTCATACTTATTCAGTAATAATAAGCAAAAGATGTCAATTTCCCTAGCTCACAACAAACTCGATTTCGAGAACAAGGAACTGGAGAACAACTCTTGGACAGTAAAAAGCGTTTCTCCTTTTGCACATACATACAATTTGAAGCTGCTCAATTTAAGCCACAATGTATTTAAAAAATCTTTTACCGATTGGTGGATCAATGGACACGACACTTTAGATATCAGTTACAATTCTATACAATATCTATGGGTTAGTATAACTCAGATTTTCATGAAGAGATATTTTAAAAATTAGTTCCATGGTCAATATTTTTTTTATATCATTGTAGCCCCAAACCGGTGCAACAACACTCATGGTAATCCCAAAAGATGACTATGATAGACTACTAAAGAAACCAATGAAAAAGGCATGGATTTCAAAGAATGCACTTGAATGTAACTGCAAGAACTATCGTTTCATAGACTATCTTCAGGAACATTCTAAAACTATGGTATGTTGGAATTTACCATTCTTGCTTTTAGCTAATTTTTATTAGATGCAATGTAATTACATGTTCTTTTATTTTCAGATTATGGACGAGATATCTTTAGGCTGTCCGCTATGGATTAAACATGCATGCTATTTCCGATTCATTATCTTTATGACACTATTCATAATCTCAGCTGTTCTATCAACTGGAACTCTGCTGCTGTATTTCATCTTTAGAAAGAAAATTAACTCGGCAATTAAGACGCGATGTCAGATGTATTACATGCATCAAAGCACACCAAAGACTCCAAATAAAAATATTGTTGTAAAGTTCTCAGAGAAAGATGAAGAGTTCGTATTAAAAGAAATGTTACCTGGTTTGAGAGTTCACAAAAATCTCATTGTACGTACAAAGCCCATAAACAAACCCAGCAACAAGAGTTTTATCAAAAAAATCACAACTAACACCCAGGAGACGGACACGACGTTAGTTATATTTTCACCAAACTACTTAACGTCAGCTTACAGTCAGGTAAATATAAAGAAAATTCGCGGCGAAATGTTGAAGGCTAAAAATACAGTTTACGTCTTCACTGATATTGGACCAGAAAATTCTATATACGCTTTTCTGAAAGATCAGAGAGATCGGCGTTCGACAATTTTGTGGAGCGAGCCAAACTTCTGGAACGCTTTGATGCTGCTAATCGTATCGCAAGCTGGCCACAAATCCAAAAACGTGAACTGCAGAACTGGTATTAAGGCACTAAACGGATCCAAACCCAAATTATCCCCTAACGCTGCATCTTTCCCGAAGCCATCCGACTGGGCGCACTTCTACGCTTTAGACACATTTGCACACAGTCAGGTTTAGCTGCATCTTCATCTACTTTAGTGAGGTAAAGACTGACTTCTTCACCACGATCGACATTTTCACATTAAATTCCGTAGTTAAGACCACAATTAATTTTAATTAAAATGTAAGTAGTTAGCTATAAAAGAACTGTTATTATGTATGTTATAGATTTTCAAAGAGCTAATTGTGTAAAATTTTTACGAAAATGGTATTTTAGCGTGTAAAAATTTTGGATAAGTGATTAAAATTCATTGATTGTAACTACTGCTACCTAGTAGGTCTATCTATAAGCTATTCTTTGTTCTGTGGGTATACCTACGATTCGTTCATCTCAGCACCTACCGATCTTCAAAGAAGTAATATTATTGTATTAACAGCGCGTAAATGTAATCAATATTTAATCAGTTATTTACGTTACGTAAGTGTAAATAACATTACATTATTAAGTATTATTATAAAATACATTATGTTTCAAGGAAACGGCAAATTGTTAAGAGTTGTAAACTACAGCTTATAATAAAACGTATACTTTAACAGTGGTACTTCGTTTTATTTTAAGTAGTTACGTCCCTTTACAGTCCCTTTAATACAATACAAATAAGGCTTAAGGCAATTAATTTAACTATACATATATAGTATTTAAATACCTTAAGTACTTGTAGTCAGATATCGAAGCGCTTAGATCGAAGACTTAATTCGTAATAACCACCCATAGTTGTATATAGTCTACACGCTTTTCAACACATTAATCTAACAATACTTCTTGTGATTTAATTTGTTGCTCAAATGTGTATCATTATGTACACCTTCAGTAATTTTTCTAAAAGTGGACAACGAATAATAAATTTCAATTTAAAATCGTTACTGTTCACGTCATTATGACACCGCAAATCCGAATAATAGATAATTAAAATGGACGAGGCGGACCCAACAAACATCTCATTATGAAATAAGCACATAATAAAATCGTTATAACCTATAATTATGCTGGCGTGTATTATAGGGGAATATAATGGATCGTATAGCTTCTGTACATAACAAAATACCCATTAATATCAATTATCATCATCCTTTGTTGGCTATAAAGCGGATTCGAGGGCACGGCTCCGAGTACTACTTATATTGAGGTTATATCAGAATTGATGAATTAAATAATTAGAATGCGTTCCAACATACAGATCCTGAATATCGGGTAATCCTAACTAGGTACAGGAATAACAACGGCTCACTGCCTTTTGTAATATGTTCGTAATTAGTACCGTTTACCTATTGTATAATATGTAGGTTCACGATTACAACTATATCAAGGTAATCATCAACTGTGTGTTTATGGGGTTCCCTAGATCAGGAACGTGAACACGAAGACGCTATGTATGTTTACATAGAAAATAGCGTTTACTGATTTTTTCAAATCTGATTACAGTTTGACTATTTATCAGTAACCGCTTATCGTAACTTGGCTCATTAGCCCGTGTGAGCTGAGAAAGATATTTGGGAATTCATATACCCTACTGTATAAACTAAAAAAATAAAAGCAACCGTATAAATAGGGTGAGTGGTAAATAGAGGTTACATTTCTATGTTAGAATCTTTACATCTGCTTCATCAGATCTAAAGATTCGAACGGTTGTAAATATTTTAATTGTATATATCGTATTGGTTTAGCAAGTCCAGGATCTAGATTTCATATAAATGGTCGTGTGTTTCTATGCTTATGTATCAGATATGAGCGAGAGAGAGAGAAATGAGCGAAGCTCACATGAATTATTATTTTATTTTCCGCCATGAGTCCGCTAGCGGTCGCCGGTCGAGTGAGCCATAAATTAATTAGCTCTGCACACTTTTAATATGATTTACACGGTGCCGTAATTATTTAACGAGGCGATGTATGTATAGTTCGATATCTTTCCGCTATGATAAATGACCATAACTCAGATATTCCAGTTTTACGCAAATATTTGCCTTTAGTTGTGAAAACAACTGGATTATGGGTAAAGCGAAAACTCCAATCTTTACATAGAGTTCATAGCACCCTGGCGTCACGCTTGACGACTAAACACACTCCGATCTGGCAATGATCGCAATCCAAAATTTTGAAACATGTGGTCAGCCAGCCAGATTCCACAGTTCCTACTCACATAGATTCCTTAGGTTCTTTTATTGTTATTAAAACATATATTATGTGGTATTGTATATGTTTGTGTATAACAAACACCTATTGGGTATAACAGCTATTTAAAGTATGAGGACATTTATAACATCACCCTTTTAACAAATGAAAAGTTTTCAGTCACAGTTATCCGCAAATAATGTAAATCAAAAAAGGGATGTATAATACTTCTTTATATGTCCCTTAAAATGGTTAGTTAACAGCCTTGTTATAAAAATACACAATTTAAAGTAAATATATTAGCTACTTAAACGCCAATAAATTTATTTTATGTGTTATTTTTTTCGAATTTTGTGTACCAGATGAGGGACCGCAGTATTTCGTTATCACCATCACCACCAAGATCATCAACATTCCATTCCATTCCTAAACATAAGGTTACATGGCTATGCAATTTCATAAAAGTCGTTCGAACCACTGTGTTGAGAGTTGACTTGTACCCATATGAATTGCGAAGCTTGTAATGTTTACAAATATACAAAGAGCTTTCAATACAGCGCTAAATGTACTTGAATTAAGCTATTCGTGTTTAGATGCAATCCCGCCCTGAACGCTCTTGATACACCGATGATCAGGCCACTGACCTCATGTAATATTCATGGACACGAGTGTATAGCCTCCCGATATATTTGCTGATCGCGTCAACAGGGACGTCCGAATGGGTATGAATTATGGGTATGAAGATTAAAGAACATTTCAGGTTTTAACTAATAGTTAACAATTCATAGTTAGTTGACTTGCCTCGTGGTCGAGTGGTTAGAGACCCTGACTGCAAAAACGGAAGTCGTGGGTTCGATTCCCACACAAGACAAACATATGTATGATGAGCACATTTGTCTGTTCTGTGTCTGGTCGTAATAAAAATATATGTATAAATATTATATCGTATGTATGTATGTATGTATGTATGTATGTATGTATGTATGTATGTATGTATGTATGTATGTATGTAT
>DWDX01002906.1:0-14137 GCA_018245675.1 Agara michaeli | reverse complement strand
TGTTTGTCTATCAGTCTGTGACGTCATCACGGCCAAACCGCTGAACCGACGGTGATGAAATGTCATACACAGATACTTCAGGATCTTGGGATGAACATAGGCTACTTTTTTCTCCCATTTTCTTTTCAGTTTTTCATTGTTTTACGAAAAGGTTGCCGAAAATGGGCTTCCTGAACGCTTACATGGCGTGCGTGACTCAACCGTATGAAATATCTACATAAAAACAATGTTCTACAAAAATATTGTCCTTTAAAATAACCTATAAAAAAGCCCGCGATAGTATTAGTTTAGTCTTAAGATTGAGCCACAGTAACCATTTCAATATATGTCACTTAAATTTAAATTTATCGGGTTATTGTTAACGTATTTTCTCTAATTAGTTGTGGAGCAACATATACTAATTTTTATCCTGTAGTTCCCGCGGGGTCGTTATGTACGCGGGACAAACTTTGTGACACACTGATTTACACGCGGGCAATACTAGTATTAATATATTTTTGATATCCTGTACGAACTTGCGACGTGTGTGTACGAATACTTAGCTATTTATTTGTTCATGTTCAGCCGCACCGCAATGCTGGTACCTATCTACGTATTACCTACAATTAAACATTAATAACGTATCTATAAAACGGATGTGTAATAGTTTATTGTTTTCACTATCGCAGGAAAATGATATATATTACACAATAAATCTATTATTTTGTGTTGCTACACTTAAGTGGGTATCTATTTACTAATATACTTGCCAATTCATACACTTCAACGGCTTATAGATAAATTGATGTAAGTATCCATATGTATATTCATTCGTTTTTTATTTAACTTCTCTTGTTTATAACTTGAACCTCGTGGCAATCGGTTTTTCGAATCGATTTCCCTCTCAACGTGTAATAATCTTTTCCTTAAGATGATCTTTTACGAACAAAAATAATTACAATAGCAAGAGCACTTCAAGCAAGAACAATTCAAATATTCTATATTGCAGTAACATGCAAGTGTGAAACTGTTCGTTTGCTTTCAGATAATCTTACAATTGCCAAGACATATGAACGCTTGAACGGTAAAGGTTCTACGTCATTCTACAACACATCGTCGTGCTCACTGCGTATTTCTTAGAACCTACTGTGGACGGTTCTCCGATCGCAAAGCACGGTCGTACTCGTGCCAGGTACGGGGCTCGCTTACATAAAAACCACACAAGTAATATCTGTAGTAGTATATTTATTAATAATAGTTGATATACCTAAAATATTTACATTTCTAAGTAGTTAGGTATGTTATTAAAAGTGAACATTATAAATATTTAAGCTAAAGCAGTGGGTATATACATTTCCACAAGCTATTAGAATCTATACTTAGCTAATATAAAAAAAAAAACGATTTCCTAAAGTGTATCGATCGCTGCGTTATAAATATGAAAATGCCATGATATGATACAATGGAATGAAAAGTAATTTTTACTTCAATAACAAACATATTGTTTTTATCTTTCTTTAACTTTAAACTAATCCTTTATAATATTTATAGGAAACGTAAGCGTCGAAACCGTGCACTATGCCGACCACGATGCCAATGTACTGGAACAGAAAAAAACTATCACAGTTACCTACACTTATTTGTATTTCCTTCACGTGACATCTAGATTTTAAATTCGAAACACCCACAATATCTCAGAGGAACATGCCAGGATTAGAACCCAGACCCCCGGAGCGGGAGAGAGAATTTCAAACCACTAGGCTGTCAGTCTATACATGCGCAGTTTATACTTATAATACACAAATGTGTACACTTATTCAGTAAATATAATGTTTATTACATAATTCCACTAAGTTATATTTACCCTAGTCTTAGATATAAGGCATATAGTAATTCAAAAATATGTAGGACATTTTGAAACTTACGTAGACTGCAGTCATGGCGGGATAGGCGGCGTACATGTTGACGAGCGCGTAACGCGGATACAGGTAGATGTTCACGGCGACACCCATGTACGACGATGCAGACAAGTACATAAAACATGCCACTGCGTTGAACATGCATTCCTGTAGATAATAATAATTTAACGAATACAAATGCAAAGCGTCGGAAAGAAGAAAGCTATCAATATTTTTTTTATCGGTACTGCAAGAGGGTATCGCAGCGAATAGATGATTATCTGTACAAATATCAACATAATGATCTGATAGATGTTATCTGACGGTGCGAAATAAAATCTGGTATCTGGCCGCTGTTCGCTGGAAAGAAAGCCCCAACTCTAATACGTCACACGTACTCACTACAGTCGGCAAATCAAAATAATCATCGTTTTCCTAAGTGCCCGCTTATTACGTTATTAAGATTGCCCTTGCGCACTTAAGCTTATTAGATAATGCGCCATTATAACAATTTAATCAGAGAAGTTGTACTCACTCGAACGAAGAGTTTATGATGCTGTTAATAAAATAGATAGTGTTACCAATAAATAACAATCGTTAAAACTCGTCGGCGAATAATGAAACACTTTAGAAACTAAACTCAAATTATATACTGTGTCCACCAATCCGCAATAAAATAGGGCCGTCGAGCCTAAACGTGCCGAAAGATCCATACGATGTTGCTAGATTAATTATACAAGAAAACATCGAACACTGTTGTTATAAAATAAACTGTAATTTGGAACATTACCACCGCTGTACCTATTTCTGCCGCGAAACAGTTACCTTTAAAACAGTTTGTGTATCCCTCTAAGGGGTGTGGTCCGCGTGTATACTAGAGGCGACCATCCCAGATCTCAAGAGTAGCAACGCGTCTGCGACGAAATGTGTCAGCTTCAAACTGCACATATACAACCTGCACTATACTAAATAGCTCTAATATAAGCAAGAGCGAAGCAATGACTTGTGGTTGCCATTTGCTGGTTTCTACTCTAGTCACATAAACACAAAAAAATTAAGCAAGTACTTATTATAATGACGTACCACAACAACAACTAAGTATGTTGTTGTTTATGCAATACTTACAAATATGGATTGTCGTATTAGGTGTTGTGAGTTTGATGAAAGCACGTAGCACGAGATAAGCAGCATGGTAGTAAGAAGACACGCAGACGCGGTGGTGAGAAAACCATGGAACGCTGAGCCCATACTGCTGGCTTCGGATAGTCCATACTTTACCAATAAACTCTGACAAAGCCCACCCAGCATCTAATTATGAAAACGTACGTGTATTAAGTATTTAGTTTATGTTCACACTGTATCCAACGTAATACACTTTATCTTTAAAATAAGCCAGCTCGCAAATAAATAAAAACAGATTTGCAAGAGTTTTTTTCGTTTAGTTTCAGTCATTTTATTTTTAAATATTAAATGCGATACATCTGTGCCTACAAGTACATTATTTTTAAGATTCGATAATACTTGCACTTGAATCAATCATTTAATAATAACAATAAGATCGTCAATATAAAATCGTATAAATAAACAAAACAAACTTTGATTTAATGTAAGTGATACAAATAATATTATTTTAAAGGAAACTTACAGCTTCAGCCAGCTTAATGATGCCGTGTTGTGATGTTAGGTATCCTAAGTTCAAACACTCGCAACAGCGACAACAGCAGCACTTGATGCCGCTTCTGGCGCCTCCTGAAGGCGCTACTCGAACGATCGTGGGTCCACGGGTCATAATGTTATTAATACAATAACAACAGACAGCCGTTAATATTATTTTGAAACACAAGCCGCAAAACCAATGAAAATCGTACGCTAAGCTCGGCAACTCAGCTCTACATGCTAATCATCTGGAAACTACATGTCCCGACAGGAAATTCAGGAGAGTTGAAAATATTTCACCATTTACACGCACTGTGTTAGTCACTAACAATATTTTTAGACGTTTTGCGTACGCGCATCCAATAAAAGTTCACTGAACTAACCCATAACCCAGATAATGAAGAGGTTAACGCTTAAACTATTTTTGAACGGTGCCGAGATCGTAGTTGTTTACTTTCATTTGTTTAATATATTTGTTCACTTGGAATACGTCTATCTTAAAGTTGTTGGTTAATTAGAATGTGCCACAATTTACAGAGTGGATACGTACAGATTTAAAAATAGCCCGCGCACGAGCCCATCGCGGAGGGTGCCGTCTATTTTCGGTTAAAATGTTTACTTTCAAAATGTCACCTACAAGGATCAGCGGATCCGAACAAGGTGAAAAGTGAAAAAAATCAAAGAGATGATTGCAAATAAAATATACACTCCACGAATTATTTATCTAATTTTAATTTGTTTATTGTGTTTTGATTTAAATATCTATACAAATATATTTTATATGTAATGTGAATTCTTGTAAAACTGCCAATGACGTTTCGCGGTATTTAAGACGATTCATTCTACTGTATCCTTTTTTTCAATCCTTCCGATATTCCACTGGTGAACACGAATGACCTCTCATAATTAGGTTTAGGCTCACACTAGACCAAAGCGGGTTTGCAGACTTCATACACCTTAAAGAATATTGCAGGAAATTCTAAGGTTTGCAGATTTGTTCAAAATGTTTTTCTTTACTGTTACTGCGAACAATTTTTAATTTCCAAAACGAAGATAATTGCGTAAGGTCAGCGATGAACCTCAAAACCGGGAGCGGAAGTCTAAAATCTAAACGATTAGGCTATGACCGTTCTCATGAGCGTTAATATCAAGCATATTTATCGCTTTATCGACATGAAATGGAAAAGGTAAGTCTGTAAAATTAGTTACAATCATTTATTATATAAATGTAAACAATATATATGTATATTGTAAATTAATATTTATAATAAATACTCGAATTAAAAAAATACCCACATATAATAAATAGTTTTAACTAATATAACAATAAATAAGTTGATTTGAAAGTATTAAAGGAAACTTTCAGATTACGAATAAAAACACATATTTATATACAACATATAAAATTTATTCATCTCATTTTAAACGAACTCACAGTTTTTGTTACAAGGCAGGCGCTGACTATATTATATTGATTTTATTACAACATACAAAATATGTATAAACGATAGATAAATTACACGTAAAACCGACAAAGAAGTTGTATCAAGGAAAATTTGCTGGAATTGTACAAATTTAAATTTATCTTCACAATAGTCCGTGCATGAGCGAGCGAAACTAAATATTATGTGATCATCAATTGAATAATAATTATGTATCAAAAGTGGTGTTATTTTATAATTATAGAAAAAATAGTAATATAACCTTAGGATAACAAAAGTCACATAACGAATAAATACAGGCAGACGTGGTACATATTTTATATTTACAGATATTTAGGCACATAGATACAAAAAACGCTATAATAAGTTTTTACGCAGCTTGTAGCAGCAGCAATTGTAATACAGCAATAACATATTCTTACCCCAAAAATCGCTTCAACACTTTGCTAGCGTGAAGAATGGATGACGAGCATTTCTACACAAGACATACATGAAATATGATATACTATTACATTTTAAAGCACATTCCGCATCTGCTTCATGTTAGTAACAAACTATAAGTTGAATACAACCTGTTTACCCTGGCATAAGCTTGAACTCCAGCATCTAAGCCTTCTTACTTCTTTTAATAATAATAAATAACAACAAATTTAGGAAGAAAAGGACTAGCTGTTACTTAATTTTTGAAAAAAGTAACACTCAATGATAATATAGAAAGCTTCTTATGATAAATAACGCAAAGGTTAAAAATAAGTTAAACTTGCATTTAATATAAATAAAATCGTCGGCGTAAGTACTCTCTTAATAATAGTGTTATCTGCGCCAAATACCACAATAACGTAGGTACACAATGTTATATAGCTTCGGTTAATATTACCAAACACATGTTACTACTAATCTAATACAACCATGATGTATGATTGATGTGACTAAATACGAGTACATTTAACATATAAACACAACATTCGTTACAAAAGTTATGTGATGACAAAACATACTATAGTACTTATGCTATAACATTTTAAAGGGAGATTCGTAATTCTAGAATACACAAGGATGAACGTACCAAATACATATAAGAGAACGAATACATATGTATGTTATTTCTAAATGGAAGTTACCTTAAGATTTTACTGATCTATGTGATATCAATTTGTCACACTGTAACACTGACTACTTATTTTATGTGAATCGTCCTGTTTATAAAACAAAACATCTAAAATAGAACATTTATACATATAAAATAAGTAAGTAGGTACTCCGTTATTATTTCTATTATTTTAATACGAATATTTTTAAAATGTATCAAAAGCATATAAATATATTCTAACAATTACACGAAGGTACTCAAGCAGTTTAATAAATAGATCCAGAATAAAATGCAATTACAAATCTTAGTTTAGTACATCTTAATTTACACTTATATTCCACGGTATGATCGGTTTGCCAAGAACGTACTTAACAAATAAAGTGCAGCCATAATGAGACCCATCACCTGAAAAAGAAAATTAATTTTGTATTCAAAAATTGGGCTCTCTCTAAAGGACCTTAAATAAAATAAAAACCATTTAAAGACAAAGGCCAAAAGAAAAATTATACAAATCAGCCAATTAGTTTACGAACAAGTTTTTATAAGATATATTATAGGTAACCTTTTAGTATGTATTTACAAACTAAAATGTAAAGTAAAATCACAATGATTTTTCTGTTTTTCATTCATTTCAATTTTATTTTCTCAAAAAGCTGTGAACGTACCGATGCTGCTAAGTAAGGTTCATAATAGGTGCGGTAGTTGTTCTTCTGGTGATTGACCTCTATTATTAACGTAAGTCCTGCTGCCAAATATAGGATGAAAGCCAGTCCGTGGTAAATGACCTCCTGTGAAAATAAATTATTTTACTGATATTAAAATTTAAAGCGTTTGTATCCCCGATTTTATGTATGTAAACAAATAGTTCGGGTGATTTTAATTATTAAATTTCTACATTTGTCTTGCGATTTTAAAAAAATATCTATTGATATATGATTTATTCAATATGTACACAATAAACATTTAAACTAACACCTAAAGAATCCAACGCAAGAACACAGGTGTAAAACTGTGTCGATCAATACCAGCTATAGTGGAATAATTGTGAAATGGTTAGGAGAATAGGTAACTTAGTAATATTGCTTTACTTACGTATATCGTTTTAGATATCATCGAGGCCGTTGAAAAGGATATGAGGCAAGATGTCAGCAAACAGAATGTGCCTATAAGGAAGGCGACGGACACTAGTAGATAAAAAAGTTCTGGCTTCTGACTGTTGTATCGCGAGTATCCTGGATCGAAGTAGTAGCTCACCACGCCCACACACGCCGCGCCCAGTAACTAGAATAGTGAAAAAATTGATTTGGTTAATAGAATAATAAATGATTAAGACCTGCCACTTTAAACAATTAAATGTGAATTATAAAAACACAATTAAATAGCAATAAATGTGTATAATGATATTTCTATATCATGGTTTTAGATAAATTAAAACACACAAATTCTGGAAATTGACAGTGCTTGTATTTAGTGGAAAGTAAGATAATTGGGTTTCTTTACAATACATCACGCAAATCAATAAAAAAGTTGAAACTAAGTGCGCGCATTACTGTATTTGATGATAATAACTTACATAAATATTTGCATAAAATATGGAGATCTTGCAAATTTGTGCATGACACACGTACACGTAATGAACGAAATCAATGATTAAGTATTTTTAGGAAAAAATGTAGGTACCTGTCGAGCTGTAGTCGTCTTATGAAATTGAATGAAAATATTAATTAACGAAAAAACTTGGGTGCAGTGTATTGTCCATGATGTGTATGAAATTGATTCAAGCAAGCTGAAATACGTGAATAACGCAATGTTAGCAATACAGAACCACAAATAGTGGCTGCTGGCTGTTCAATGTTACACGCGCTCTTCGAAAATAGCCAGCGAGTACCTAGCAAATTACTGCAAACATACTACATCAGAGCTGTTATTGATCGTCGTTGCCAGTCGTTAATCTTTTTTTCCAGCTTTGTAGTGTTCCGAAACGAAGGGTATCAAAACAAGCCTCTATATTGTAATGGTTCGAAATTAGTGCATACATGTAAAGTACACACGTAAATTCAAACACATTTTCCGCCCAAGAGTTCAACACGTTCAGTCAAATTTAACATGCAAGGAGAAACTAAGAAAATAAAATAATATGCAACATAAGTAATGTTTTTAATGTCATTGTCTTTATTCATAATATAATTTGTTAAAACTATAGCTACGTAATCCTAGCCTTCAGTAACGATGGTCGCGCGCTAGTGACGTAATTACACGAGTGACATCATCTTTACAAGCTTCAAGAAAAACAGGAAGAATTGTATACTCCTATCTATACAAACGGACATTGTTTGTTTTCTCAAAACAATGTTAACGAGATATAATGAAATAGGTATGTACGATCCGGCGTATATACGCTTATTGGATATAAAATCATTTTATACCTCTCTATAAACATGGGATTAGTGTCCAAACTCAACATATGTATTTTAATATATTTAAATCGACTTATCTTAGCATATAAAATATACCTACACTATAATACTTCCATATATTTTACGTGAGTCAGTATTAAATAAGATAAAGTAGGTAAATCAACTGAAACTGTAAAGCTTAAACGATAACTCTAACTATAATGAACACTTAAAAAGTCATTCTACAACTGCTAAGTAATAATATTTTCTCATAGAATAAATGAAACATTACTAATTCGTGAAAATTTATCGAACATATTGGTGACGTAGATCTGTTATATACGTACATAAGGTAATTGGTTGTCTGTGGTAGTTCCAGTCAATGTAGGGATATAATTATTAGCTGTAATAAAAAAAATAAGTAAAGCAAACGTCATTTTGTACGTTTTGTTACATTTTGTAGGATCTCTTCTATAGGTGTGAATTATGTCATTTATCGTTCATGGTATGAGCGATCTATTACAAAAATCATATATGACAGACGATCCCCACAAACAGGTCCAAAATCAAGTGATACTTAAACATTCGAGGCTTTTATCACGTTTTCGACAAATATCTTCTAATCATTATACACTACCACCTATTTTAACTCTAGGTGTTAATTTATTTAATATTTCATTTACACAGCATCATAGAAAAACACAAGAGATACATATTGATATAAGTATTCTCTTTGTACTTTTAAACCAGTTTATAAGTCTCTCCATCCATCTTGTATACATTTGATGCCTGACGTAAAAGTATAACGCGTAGGAGGCAAGTTTAACACATATGCACATAACAAAATATAAAGCTCTAGAGCTTTCCAAATATTCTTTAAAACCTAAGCAATTATACTACGCTATACCGATTATAAAATCGTGAACAATCGTGAACTTTTCAATATGAGGAACAGTACCCTACACATTTCAATTAATTCCAAATCGTGACCCTCAATTCAAGAGCACTGACGGGAAAGTGTAGTGAAGAATTCTTAGTAATTGCCCACATACTAACGCGTATTCCTAAATCGTCGTCTTACTTGATCGAATCTCCGATCGAATGTTTGTCTTTGTCGCTTAGTTTCGTTAGATTACGTATATTAACACGGAGATCTTACCAACTGTGCAAGTTTCAAAAGCCCAGGCAGAGTCCCGAGGTAGCCCGTGTTAACGAAGATCGCGTTTCCAGCTGTCGTTGTTGTGGTCCTCGTTATCGTCACGGTGTGCGACATATTGGATTGCTGGAATAGCCATTAAGAATGCTACAATACAATTAACTCAGTACCAATTAATATCAAGGTTGAAAGAATCAAAGGTTCAAATAGCAATTATTTATAAAAGAGTGTAAAAGCTTGAGCATAGACATAAAAACTGCTAGACATACATGTTATAAAGTTGACTCGATATAATACAGATTTGAGTAAACACCCATGTTTATATCTATCTATACAGTAAGGGCTATGTCCTGACATACTTCCTTTCCTACTTCATCAAAGCTATCTCACAGATTACCTCTTGTAACCTCGTGTAGCTCTTGACCTGGTCTTCCTTTTAAATTTATCGTAGCGCGACTTCCGAAGTTATTACTTTTGTAGCATTTTGTAACAACCTTATTTCGTGGAAAAGGTGTCCCATCAGATCATCTCCCAAAACGTCAGGCTAGGTCAACGTGTTGGCGGACCGTGACGCGTTTTGTGTGCCGAGGCCATCGGCGGTCGCGAATACATGCAACGACCAACTTATTATATGCTCAACATGCTCTTAATATACTAAATATCCACTACAAGCGGATCCTTAGTAACACAAAGAACTATTCATTCAATAATATTTAATATAATTTGTACTTAGTCAATATTTCTTAGAAAACGAAACAAACATTGGTGATGTTTGAAGTGCATCGGTGAGTAATTTGATGAAGCACGAATACATTATACCTAATATTATACTGCAGGTATTTAGGTGTCATAAAAGACCTTAACAATTTAATTATACGTTATTATCCTTACTAATATTATTAGTAATTATTAAAATGTTACAAAAGCAAATCGCAAGGCCAGCATAACAGAAATAAATGTACACATAAATAATGTTAAACGTCCCTACTGAAACTGAAGCGAGGATGACTCATTTTAGGTAGGTAAGTACTTACGTGCATTTGAAATGAAGCGCTGTGATAATTATTTAGAATTATTCTAATTCCACGAACACCGACGCTTGCAAACTTTTTATTAAATTTAGACCTTGTTGCAAGTTCTAAAGAAACAGCTGCATTAGATTTATTTTTATGAGATCAAAAATTAAAAGCACGTTTATTTATATCTAAGCTATTATGTTAGTTATGTTGTAAATTTATTTTTAGCTGTTACTCACATTGTGTATTTGTTTATTTGGGTAAAGTTTTATCGCAATAACGAGTAAAATGCGAACAGCGCGCGTTCGCACTGGGGAGTAATATTGAATCGACTACTACACAACGACGCCATGCATCCGAATCGGTTTGTTCGCTGAGTCACTTGTTGTGCCGCGCATGCGTAAGGTGACTTTATTATCAGACAGTGATATACCTACATACACTCACTTCATTCATGTTAGTAGGTACAGAAAAGGGAAAGTTAACCTCTTGATCTTGGAATACCATGATTGTAGGTGGCATATCTACGTAAACGATGAATATATTATGATGCTATGGTCACTATGCCATGGACAACGAACGGTCCGATGACAAATGTAATTATTTCAATGTTTAATTCAATATAATTACAAACAAATATCACGGTCAATCCATAGTGATATAAAAAATATTATAGAGAATAATAGTTAATTTGCTGTCTAATAACGTAATAAAAATAATTAATTAAAAAACATTTGCACTTGGGGGTAATACAGATCATTATGTAACCCTCGGTCGGTAGTAACTTTTTCTTTATATTTTCTGTTTTAAATTTTTCTACTGAAATCCGTAGTCAATTATACTTATTGAGTATCTCTTAGGACGTGTCCATAGGTTGGTCTTAGTTTTGTCATAGTATAAGTAAACTAGGTGACCCGTGCGATTTTTCACACAATATAATAATTTACAATTTGTAGCTAATTTTTGCAATATCAGAGAATATAAGGATACAGCTTTTTTATATACGTATAAGTTATTTCGAATAATTCATTTCACAATCTGATAAGACATGTTAGTTAGAACAAAGTACCAACAGTATAAATTACCATTATAATATTTTATGAAAAAAATTAACTATTTGTAACGAAAACATTATATTCACTATGTTTCGTAAATTTTCTTCAAAACTAGAAAATATAAACTTTAAAATGGTGTTCGAATCATTAATTTTTATTAAGAACTCAGAGACCACACACCCACGAAAAATACCTTTTAGAAATAATATACAGAATACGTATGTATGTAAAATATATACATAACAAATCTGATGAAAGTAGAAGAAGTGAAGTAGTTTGTCAGGCCCGCAGCTCATGCAATTAATTTCTCTCAGACTAGCCCCGTTGGAAACAGGGTTACCTATCTATGTTTACGGCACTACTACCACTATACTACTACTACTACTACTATTGAGCACGCACGTAAACCTTAGGTAGTATCTCTTAGAGAACTTATTAAAATAAAACGATAATTTGCACGTGTTAACATATATTTTATTAACTTTTTACAAATTAGTCAATTAACCTACTGTGTAAATTAATTTCATCTTATACATTAGGTACCGTTTCGAATTGTACACGTATTCCAGTGCTTAATAAAAACATGAATTAACACTATAGCTATGGTCGTGTAATATTATTATTACGGTATGAAAATTATGAATATAAAAAACTCATGTGTAACCATAACCTGATGCTTTTCGTATATACTTACTGTATGAACGAAAACGAAAAAGGTGAAATGATTTGTTTTTAAAATGGTAGGCATATAAATATAGTTCACAACCTCTTCAAACAAAATGCAATGTACATAGTTTATCATATATTTTGCACTTACCAACATCCAAAACATATCAAGGTCAACAATGCTTAAAATATACAAACTCAACGTTATACAAACCATAAACCTAACGTCATTTTGCTCGGCCTCAAATAATAGTGTCAAATAAAAGGTTTTTGGCATAACACAAAATAATATAACATTACCAAGTATATTTAACAGGTTCCATAAGTATGTAGTTACCTTGTACAAATAAGAGCAGTTCGACAAAATAATAATCATAACCGAATTATAAAAATGATCGCCGATTAATTTATGACCGATTTGGTGATGAAATTTGTTTTGTAACCAGAATTTTACTACAGAATGAAATCAAAATTCATAGATTTATGTAACTTCATATATTTATATAAGTAAGTACTTACAAAGTAAACTTTGATATTTAATTGTTATTATTAGTATAAAGTTGCCATAGTACAAAAAGACTAGTCTAGTCTAAACGTAATGTGTTGTAAAATAGTAAAGCGTCCGAAAAATGTGCATTTGTGAAATAGACGTTGTAAATATACACGTCTTCAATAATTTTTTTATCATAATATACATCAGTCAAGTTAAAAAAATAATAATAAAAAGGCATAATTGTTTCAATGAAACATTTTAGCATAAATTACATAAAATACCTTAGAAGATGTAAATGTAAGGTAAATATAACATAAATAAATATACTTTGTAGTCGCAAATGAAATACGCAAACGTTAAATAACACGATTATATATATTATGTTATAAAGAGTTAGCTTAAAATTTGGTTAAATTTATATAAGTGAATAGAATATTTCGCTCTGTCAACAATGGTCGTTTTATACATTAAATTAATTCTTGGTAAAAATAATAACTGTACAAGGTGTTTTCATCGATAAAAAAAAGATTAAAACAACTATTCGTGGAGCGCCGCCAGCGCCGCCAGCGCAGGCCGCTCACGCCGCCGCCGCTACGCTGCCTCTGTGCTCCTGGTACAGCAGGTACGAGCTGGCCGCGTATGCGAGAGTATTAAAAATACCAAACACCTGTCAACCGAGAATTAAAACGATCAATATGCCGTCAGCCATTCGGCTATACTGAAAACAATATTGGATGGTTTGAACTAATTGGTTATTTACCATTAAATAACTACTTTTGTTTATTCTTTGCTATGATATGATTAGCCCTCGAGTTTAAATCAACATTGCATGCATTTTTCTCGTTAAAAACGCTTTTAATAATGCTGAAGTAAACATCTGTCGAACCGAACGAAAGTTGATGGATGTTTAAACGCGTGCAATCAATATCGACTGAAAATGCCTCAAAAATCAATTAGTATATGCGTTTGTTTACATCTTTTTTTTGTATAACAAAAATTCAAAGTTAAGCCGAAAGATGCTGTATATACGCTACACAATACAAAAAACGTGATCTTGTCAATATCGATATTGATAGAAAATCTCTCAAGTAAACATCTAGTTAAATATAGTGAAAATTTTAACAACCTCATTAAACTCGAAAACATGGCGAGGAAATTAAGATTGCACCATCTGAATCGACAAATACACATTGGCAAGACAGATATTTATTTATTTATTTAGCTCGCCAACATTCTGTACATTATTACATGGTTATAATTGCAAGTGTGGTGAAAATAATTCGCTAAACG